>JBBHAA010002458.1:450000-683158 GCA_037953035.1 Aquarana catesbeiana
GGTTAATCCTCCGCATTGTGTAAAAAGGCTGTTTGATCCTGTATGGACAGATCCTCCCCCTCCTGCAAGGTTTCTCTTGGCAAGGCCAGAGCCACATACACAGTGAGGGTAGTACTGCTGCACATGCTCAATTTGGTCTCTGTTGCTGGAGAGAACATTTCCTTGTTGATCAGAGCTAGCCAGGTCACATGATATTGACAGCACACATGTGGGCGTGTATACAGATTTAAAATTAAAATACAAGTTGCGCTGATTGATAGTGAATAATTAAGGGTAATACCTTGAATAAGTGACAAATACACAAATTAATAACTGTGCAACCTGTGGAAACCCCGCCTCGGGTCTCTGTGCTGTGCACCAATGCGCCCAGCGTTTTCAGCAAATGGATAGCCTCATATATACATGTATTCAGAAGGTCCACATGGAAAGGTAATAAAAGCTTGCATAGTGTAAACCCTTATTTTATTCAATTAAAAGAAAGAATTTGCACTTACAATTCATTTGTAATAGAACGGAATTAAAAATCGAGCCGGCTCTCTATAGCAGCCCGTTGCTTTCGGGATTCACGTAGACATGGCGATGTCAGCACGTCGCTCCTCCCTACGTACGTTTCGTCACACCTGACGTTGTTCCGGGGATAAAGATCCTAAATGACAGCCCAGTCCCTCCCTCCTCCTCCATGCACAGTAACTAAAAAAAGAACACAGTGGGTGGCATAACAGCATGAGGGCACAGGCTATAGTGGAAATCTCCTACCTAAACACTCAGCACTCAGGTAGACCCTACAGTTTATCATGTGACCGTGGTATAGAGATCAGCCAAAAAAGGTATATAGTGGCAGTATTTTAATGTAAAAAGAAGATTTATAAGCTGTGGGCACTGGGGGTGGGGGGGGGGGGATGGGGGGAAGATTAACTATTTTCATATTACTGGGTTTAGTAACACTTTAAGGTCAGATCTCCATTGTACAGGGCTAGATCCAAAAGAAAAGTTCCTGCTCTAACATCAGGGAGTTGTCTGTAACAAAGAGTGCAGGGAAAAATGTGGCTGCCCATAGGTATAGAAACCATATAGGTGTCTAGCTCAGGTTGGAAATATATAGGGACGTGTTCATAAGTTAACTTACCGCTAGCAGAATTTGTAAGATGTGATCTATTTTTGCACCCAGAGAAGCCTCTAAACTTCAGGAACAATATACTTTAGAGAAAGATAAGACCAAAATAAACTATGGGGTCACAACCATAAATATTCTATTTTGAGAGGAGGCGACAAGGTCTATGAAGAGAAGTCCACCATCCCTACCATGAAGCATAGTGGTGGTTCTCTGTTGTAGTGGAGGTTGGTGAGCTAGTCGGGGCTTTTTTTCTCAGGAAATAGGTGCAGGAACTCCCTCTTTCTAAGTCACCCCTTTTCTCCACCATTCGTGCACCATTCCTTGGTTCCATACCCTACCCACCTCTTGGTACCACCCCTTTTAGAGAATACAGAACCAAGTATCATTTTGTGGTGCTAAGTAATTTGTATGGAATTTGGTAATGATAATAAGAAAAGCAGTAAAATAGATCCCCTGCAACCAGTAACAATATAGCCCTCCACCAGCAACAATAGATCCCTCTAACAACAATGGACCACCCGCAACAATAGACTCCCGGCAGCAACAACAGATCTCCCTACAGCCAGCATCAGTAAACTCTTCGTCAGCCAGCAATAGATCCCTCCCTCAACAGTAGATCTCTCCCAGCAACAGCTGACTCCCCAGCAATATAAGAACCCCACCAGCAAGAATAGACCTCAGTAACAATAGACCCCCTCTGCAAAAATAGATCTCATCCAGCTAGAATAAATCCCCTAGCAGCCAGCGTCAAAAGACCCTGCAGCACATCTCAGCACCTACTGCCATTACATACAGTCAGTGCTGGAGGTGCCGGAACTGAGTTCCCCCCCACGTTCCTGCTGAAAACAAGCCCTGCTTACAGTGGTACTTGGAATTGAAAATTGACCGCAATATGAATGCAGCATGTTATCAGAAAATAGGTTTTGGTCACAACCATAAATGCTATGTTTATAGAGGAGGCAACAAGGCCAATGAAGAGAAGCACATCACCCCTGCTGTTGAGCATGATGGTAGATCTCTGTTGTGTTGGAGGTTTGTAAGCTACAGCGCCACATGGAACTTGTATAAAATTGATGGAAATCTAAGTGCATGTCCTCAGAAAATACTTAAGAAAAATTGCATTCCTCAGCCCAGAAGCTGCACATGGCTTGGACTTTTGTCCTCCAAGAACAGAAAACTGAGGCTGCAGTTGGGCACAGGATCACTAAAACTGGACAGTTGAAGACTGGAAATATGTAGGCTGGTCATATGAACCTCAAAATACTGATTGGACACACAGATTGTAGACCAGTCACTGAATCTGCATCCAGCAGAACACCTTTTGGGATGTAGTAGAACAGGAAATGTACTGCATGAACGTGCAGCTGCCAAATCTGCAGAAATTGAACAAGGGGATCGGCCACGTACCTGATGGTAGAGCCTGATATGCAGGGAGCAGCCTCTCTTCCTCCTCTGACTCAGGCCCCCTGATAGAGCAGACAGGAGGCGCAGGAGTGCAGAGTCGCACAAGTGCCTGACAGGTCGCAGACCGTGGAACTGGAAACAGTGGCAGGTGGCACTGTGATTCAGCAGGATTCTCCAGCTAGCAGAAGAGGCAGGTTAGGCAGACCAGGTCATAGACTGGCGGGTACGTGAGGAGCAGATGCAGAGGCAAAGGCGTAGTCAGGACACAGGCCGGGTCGGTAATGGGCTGGCAGCGAGGTAGTAGAAGGAGCAGGCAGGTGCAGAGATCAGAACAAGCCAGGTCAGATGCAGGCAGCAGACAATGGAGTCAGAGGCAAGCTGGGTCGGGTAACAGGTACAGGTATCAGATGCAAGCAAACAGGAACACACAGGAACGCTGTAGAACGGACAGCACTGGGTGAAAGCACAGACTGAGTTTAAATAGCCTATTGGGCGCCAAGGGCTGTCACAGGTGTGTGCGCGCCGGCGCACTGGCATTCCAACTGAACAAACAGGCTGTCCTGGATTCCCTTCTTGAGTACTGGCGTGCCCTTCTTGGCCATGTGCACACGCATATGCGCGCGCGGACGCACGCAGGTGCACCGGAGGTGTTCTGACAGGAGCTGAGGTCACAGGTCGTCTTCTCTGTCGGCCATCTTGGGTACTGGCTGGTCTTCCCTGACAGGATCAAGTCAACATGGACCAGAATCTCGAAGGAATGTGTGTGGAATTTGGAAACCATGGCATCGAATAATCGAGGCTGGCCTGACAGAAGTGCCTTTGTCACAAGGGCCACGTACCTGAGATGAGACTGAAGTAGTGGGGAGGCCTCCCTTGCACTTGGGGTCCTTGAAGCCTCTGGGGATGGAGACAGAGACTTGGTGGACACCGAGTGGCAGGGGTGCAGGGCACCATGCAAGCCTTAGTCCGAGATCCGAGCCGAGGTCAGGTCCAGTTTGGCAACGAAGTATAAAAGGGTTAATCCAAAGAAGAATAGTCGAGATCCAAGCCGGGGTCGGTTCCAATCTGGCAGCTGAGTACAAAAGGGGCAAAGAAGTAGAATGGTCAAGGTACAAATCCAAGGTCAATGGCAAGCAGCAATCAAGAGTAGTCAAATAGGTTTCCAGGTCACAACAAGTTCAGACAGATCACACACTAGCACAGGAACAAGGGGAGACTGAAGATAATCCAGCAATTTGGCAGTGTCTGGGCTAGGCTTATATAGGGAAGTTTGAGGTCACTTCCTGTGCACCTTCTGGGCATTTTCCCGCCTTTTTTCCATCAGGTTGAGGTCACTTCCTGTGCACCTCCTGGCCATTTTCCTGCCTTTTTCTATCAGGTCTTCTGTGTAGGTGCGGGTTGGCGCACTGAGGCGTCTTTGGCCCATGCTCAGTTGGCACGGATTTCCTCTTGCGGCAACGCGCCATTGGTACATGCATAGTAAGCCCTGGACTCTTACCGCCTTGTTGATGAGCAACATCAGAGGAAAACGGCCAGACTGGTTGGAGCTAACAGGCCACAGCAACTCAGATAACCGTTCTTTACAAATGTGGTTTGCAGAAAACCATCTTGAAATCCTAAACACAAGGAACCTTAAGAAAGATGGGCTACAACAGTTGAAGACCACATTGGGTTCTTGTCCACCAAGAAGAGCAAACTGAGGCTGCAGTTGGGAGCAGAATCCCCAAACCGGAGACTTGAAGACTGGAAATGTGTAGTCTGGTCTTACGACTCTCGAATTACTGATGAGGCACATGGATGGTAGACCAGTCACTGGGTCTGAACCCAATAAAACACCTTTGGGATGTGGTAGAATGTGAAATTCACAACATGCATGTGCCACTGACAAATATGCAGACATTTTATAATTGGATCATGCCGACATGGACCAGAATCTCAGAGGAATATCCACTCACTGGCCACTTTATTAGGTCCCCCTTGCTAGTAGCAGGTCGGACCCCCTTTTGCCTTCATTCTTTGTGGCATAGATACAACAAGGTGTTGGAAACATTCCTAAGAGATTTTGCTCACGCAGTTGCTGCAGATTTGTCGGCTGCACATTGGCTGGCAATCTCCCGTTCCACCACATCATAAAAGGTGCTCTTTTATATGGAGATCTGGTGAGTGTGGAGGCCATTGGAGTACAGGGACCTCATTGTCCAGTGGTGAGATGATTGGAGCTTTGTGACATGGTGCATTATCCTGCTGGAAGGAACCATCAGAAGATGGGGACACTGTAGTCATAAAGGGATGGACATGGTTACTAACAATACTCAGGTAGGACGTGGTGTTTAAACCATGATCAATTGGTACTAAGGGGTCCAAAGTGTGCCAAGAAAATATCCCCCCACCATTACACCACCACCACCACCAGCCTGAACCGGTGATACAAGGCAGGATGGATCCATGCTCCAAATTCTGACCTCACCATCTGAATGTCGCAGCTGAAATCCAGAATCATCAGACCAGGCAACGTTTTTCCAATCTTCTATTGTCCAATTTTGGTGATCCTGTGCCAATTGTAGCCTCAGTTTCCTGTTCTTAGCTGACAGGGATGGCACCCGGTGTGGTCTTCTGCTGCTGTAGAACATCTGCTTCAAGGTCCAATGCATTGCGCATTCAGTGATGGTATTCTGCATACCTTGGGTGTAACGAGTAGATATTTGATTTACTGTTGCCTTTCTGTCATCTACCCATTCTCCTCTGACCTTTTGACATCAACAAGGCATTTTCCTCCACACAATTGCCACTCACTGGATATTTTCCCTTTTTTGGACTAACAGCTTGTCTGGCACCAACAACCACGCAAAGTCACTTAAATCCCCTTTGTTCCTAATTCTGATGCTCGGTTTGAACTTCAGCAAGCCATCTTCACCACGTCTAGATGCCTAAATGCATTGAGTTGCTGCCATGTGATTGACTGATTAGCAATTCGTATTACCAGCAATTGAACGGGTGTACCTAAGTGGCCAGTGAGTGTATGTGGATTTTGAAATTCATGCCATGAAAAATTGAGGCTTGCCTAACCTTATATTAGCATAGTGTTCCCAATAAAGTGCTCCATGAGTGAATATGCAGTAAAACAATAAATAGACCACATACACTATATTGTCAAAAGTATTGGGACACCTGCCTTTACACGCACATGACCTTTAATGACATCCCAGTCTTAGTCCGTAAGGTTCAATATTGAGTTGGCCCACCCTTTGCATCTATAACAGCTTCAACTCTTCTGGGAAGGCCATCCACAAGGTTTAGGAGGGTGTCTATGGGAATGTTTGACCATTCTTCCAGAAGAGCATTTGTGAGGTCAGGCACTGATGTTGGACGAGAAGGCCTGGCTCGCAGTCTCCGCTCTAATTCATCCGAAAGGTGTTCTGTCGGGTTGAGGTCAGGACTCTGTACAGGCCAGTCAAGTTTCTCCACCCCAAACTCGCTCATCCATGTCTTTATGGACCTTGCTTTGTGCACTGGTCCAAATCATTTGGTGGAGGGGGGATTATGGTGTGGGGGTTGTTTATCAGGGGTTGGGTTTGGCCCCCTAGTTCCAGTGAAGGGAACTCTTAAGGTGTCAGCATACCAAGACATTTTGGACAATTTCATGCTCCCAACTTTGTGGGAACAGTTTGGGGATGGCCTCTTCCTGTTCCAACATGACTGCACAACAGTGCACAAAGCAAGGTCCATAAAGACATGGATGAGTGAGTTTGGGGTGGAGGAACTTGACTGGCCTGCACAGAGTCCTGACCTCAACCCGATAGAACGTCTTGGGGATGAATTCGAGCGGAGACAGCAAGCCAGGCCTTATCGTCCAACATTAGTGCCTGACCTCATAAATGCTCTTCTGGAAGAATGGTCAAACACTCCCATAGACACCCTCCTAAACCTTGTGGACGGCCTTCCCAGAAGAGTTGAAGCTGTTATAGCTGCAAAGGGCGGAGCCAACTCAATATTGAACCCTACGGACGAAGACTGGGATATCATTAAAGTTCATGTGCGTGTAAAGGCAGGTGTCCCAATACTTTTGACAATATAGTGTATATTGTCCATCAGTCCATATAATCCCAATGCCTGACAAACAGTGTCCTGAACACTTATGCCGCGTACACACGAGCAGACTTTCTATCCTACTTGGTCCGGCACACTTTCCGACGGACTTTGTCCGCCAGGTGCGCCGGACTTTAAAACGGACGGACTTGCCCACACACGCCGGGACTTTCCGGCGGGCTAAGTCCGCCCGTCTTTCCGACGGACTTTCGCCGGAGTTCCGGCGGACTTTCAGAATGAACGGACTTGCCCACACACGGACAAGTCCGTTCATTTTGAACGTGACTCAGGTGCGACGGGACTAGAAAAGGATGTCAATCTTGCCGCTTTTATCGGCGAGATTGACACCTTGCTAGCCCCGTCGCGGGGCATACCAGGCCCTTAGGTCTGGTATGGATTATAAAGGGGAACCCCGCTACGCCGAAAAAACGGCGTGGGGTCCCCCTAAAATCCATACCAGACCCCGATCCGAGCACGCAGCCTGGCCGGTCAGGAAAGGGGGTGGGGACGAGCGAGCGCCCCCCCCCTCCTGAACCGTACCAGGCCGCATGCCCTCAACATGGGGGGTGGGTGCTTTGGGGGAGGGGGGCGCCCTGCGCCCCCCCCCCCCAAAGCACCTTGTCCCCATGTTGATGAGGACAAGGGCCTCTTCCCGACAACCCTGGCCGTTGGTTGTCGGGGTCTGCGGGCGGGGGCTTATCGGAATCTGGGAGCCCCCTTTAATAAGGGGGCCCCCAGATCCCGGCCCCCCACCCTATGTAAATGAGTATGGGGTACATGGTACCCCTACCCATTTACCTAGGAAAAAAGTGTAAGTAATAAAACACACTACACAGGTTTTTAAAATATTTTATTAAACAGCTCCGGGGGGGGGGATCTTCCTCCGGCTTCGGGGGTCTTCTTCCGGCTTCGGGGGTCCCTCCGCTTCATCTTCTCCCGGCGTCCGGTTGGTTCTTCTCCGCTCTCCGGCCTCTTCTCCCGGTGTCGCAGGTCTTCGGCCGGCCCCTCCGCTCTCTTCATGTAGCTCTATTGCGAGCGGAGGTCCGGACTTCTGGGCTTCTGGGCTTCTTGGCTTCTCTTCTCTTCCCCCAGATGTTGACACGACGCTCTCTCCGGCTGGACTGGTCTCTGAGGGCTGCGTTGTGACTTATATAGGCGGAGACCCCGCCCCCATATGATGTCACAGTCCTTGGGCATGCTGGGACTGTGACGTTTTAGGGGGCGTGGTCGACCACGCCCCCTAAAACGTCACAGTCCCAGCATGCCCAGGGACTGTGACATCATATGGGGGCGGGGTCTCCGCCTATATAAGTCACAACGCAGCCCTCAGAGACCAGTCCAGCCGGAGAGAGCGTCGTGTCAACATCTGGGGGAAGAGAAGAGAAGAGAAGCCAAGAAGCCAAGAAGCCAAGAAGCCCAGAAGTCCGGACCTCCGCTCGCAATAGAGCTACATGAAGAGAGCGGAGGGGCCGGCCGAAGACCTGCGACACCGGGAGAAGAGGCCGGAGAGCGGAGAAGAACCAACCGGACGCCGGGAGAAGATGAAGCGGAGGGACCCCCGAAGCCGGAAGAAGACCCCCGAAGCCGGAGGAAGATCCCCCCCCGGAGCTGTTTAATAAAATATTTTAAAAACCTGTGTAGTGTGTTTTATTACTTACACTTTTTTCCTAGGTAAATGGGTAGGGGTACCATGTACCCCATACTCATTTACATAGGGTGGGGGGCCGGGATCTGGGGGCCCCCTTATTAAAGGGGGCTCCCAGATTCCGATAAGCCCCCGCCCGCAGACCCCGACAACCAACGGCCAGGGTTGTCGGGAAGAGGCCCTTGTCCTCATCAACATGGGGACAAGGTGCTTTGGGGGGGGCGCAGGGCGCCCCCCTCCCCCAAAGCACCCACCCCCCATGTTGAGGGCATGCGGCCTGGTACGGTTCAGGAGGGGGGGGGGCGCTCGCTCGTCCCCACCCCCTTTCCTGACCGGCCAGGCTGCGTGCTCGGATCGGGGTCTGGTATGGATTTTAGGGGGACCCCACGCCGTTTTTTCGGCGTAGCGGGGTTCCCCTTTATAATCCATACCAGACCTAAGGGCCTGGTATGCCCCGCGCTCGCCGCAATAGGAAGATTTGTTTTTCCTATTGCAGCGAGCGCGAGATGCAATACCATCCCCTCGTGTCGTATTTGGTCTGTCGGACCAGCCTACACACGAGCGGGCTTTCCGTCGGACCAGCACACACACGAGCGGACTTTCCACCCGAAACTGAGTCCGACGGAAAGATTTCAAACATGTTTAAAATCTAGGTCCGGCGGGCTTTTGGGAAGAAGTCCGCCGGAAAAGTCCGCCGCCGCCCACACACGGGCGGATTGTCCGGCACACTCTGGTCCGCCGGACCAAGTATGCCGGAAAGTCCGACCGTGTGTACGCGGCATTAGTTCTTCATTTGCGAAAAAGAGCAATATAGTTCCCTCTCTGACAAGAGACAACACATCCCTACCTCATGTTTAGTAACATCTCCATTGACCGTATTGTAATAGATGCTGAAGATACCCGATCCACCAGATGTCTCATGTATAAAAACATATTAACACTTAAACGGTTGGCACTGTGTAGTTGCTGGAACAAGTTCAGTTTTTTATGGTTGCTTAGAACAATGGGGAAGGAACGTGTCCTCAGGCCAGAGGGAAGTGTTGTTTGGAAGACTTGTACTCGCGTGTTCCCAACCTCTACCTGCAACTAGCTTGTACCTGTAACCCCAACAAGATGATTTTAATTCAAACCTGAAGCCAGGCTTGACTTTCCTAAAACAAAAAATATATAAACTATCTCTTCCTTGTAATCATGAAAACAGTGCTCGATCTGTAGACAGGTTGTCCCACAACAATCCTCGTCGTCCCCCCCCCCCCCCCCTGCTTCTGTATCAGCATATTACAGGAAGCTAATATGAAGATGCTTTTGAAGTACTTATGCAAGCTCCTTTTAGGAATACGGATTCCCAACATGTATGTAACTGGTTGGCAGGACATCCGCAGATAAAGAAGTCGATTTACTAAAACTGGAGAGGGCAAAATCTAATGCGGCTGTGCATAGAAACCAATCGGCTTCCAGGTTTTTTTTTCTGTCAAAGCTTAACCACTTCCTGCCCGACCTATAGCATATTGACGTCCGGGAAGTGGATCTGTTATCCTGACTGGGCGTCATATGACGCCCGCGGGGGCGTGCAGCGCGGTGATCGCGAGTGCGGCGTGTCAGTCTGACATGCCGCATCTCCGATCGTGATAAGAAGCCTCTGTCAGAGGCTTCTTACCACGTGATCAGCTGTGACCAATCACAGCTGACCATCACGTGAACCAGGAAGTGCCAGTAAACGGAATTCCTCGGGTCGCGCTGTCAGGGAGAGCCTATCGGCAGCTCTCCCTGTCAGGGGGGGGGTCTGTGCTGATAATTAGCACATTGATTATCAGCACAGCCCCCTCAGATGTGCCAATTACATGCCAATAAGTGCCAAGCAGTGTCCCCATAATAAAAGACTGCCAGTGCTCAACACCATGCCAATCAGTGCTCGTCACAGTGCCAATCAGTGTCCAGCAGTAACACCTGTCAGTAACTCATCAGTACCTCATCATTAGTGCTGCCCGTCAGTGCCGCCTGTCAGTGCCCATCACAGCTGTCTGTCAGTGCCCATCACAGCTGTCTGTCAGTGCCCATCAGTGCTGCCTGTCAGTGCCCATCAGTGCTGCATATCAGTGCCGCCTATTGGTGCCCATCAGTGCTGCATATCAGTGCCGCCTATTGGTGCCCATCAGTGCCACCTATTGGTGCCCATCAGTGCTGCATATCAGTGCCGCCTATTGGTGCCCATCAGTGCCACCTATTGGTGCCCATCAGTGCTGCATATCAGTGCCGCCTATTGGTGCCCATCAGTGCTGCATATCAGTGCTGCCTATTGGTGCCCATCAGTGCTGCATATCAGTGCCGCCTATTGGTGCCCATCAGTGCCGCCTATTGGTGCCCATCAGTGCTGCATATCAGTGCCGCCTATCCATGCCCGTCAATTCTACAGTGCACACGGGGGTGCCCAGACAGCAGATGGAGGGGGCGTATGGGCTAGAACCAATCCTCCTGCAGTGCAGCAAGAGTGGGAAAAAAGAGGAGAAGCTGGCAGCGCTGCAAGGGGAGGCAGAAGAGGATCAGTGTCTGCAATAAGACAATACAGCCGAACCTCCTGCTTAGCAGGTGCCCGGGGCCCCCCCTTTTGAACTGACAAGGCCCGGGCCCAGTACAGGAGGGCTGGCTGTACTGCCTTATCAGCAGCCCTGTGTATAGCCAGCCTGCCCATAGATGGATCGAAAAGTAGCCGGGCCCCACTGAACCTGGACGAGTTTTGATCCGTCTATGGCTGGCTTAAAGTGGAAGTTCATCCAAAACCTAACGTTAAACCTTCCCTCAGCCACATTCTAAGCCTAATGTGTCTAGCCCTGTAAAGAAGAGATCGCTATTCTGCAGCCGCTCCGGTCCCCCCGCTGAGCTGTCAGCAGCGGGTTCAGTGTGTGCAGGAGAGGCAAACCAACAACAGAAGCCCCATAGTAACTCTACAGGTGACGTCACTTCCCAGCCATTGTCAGTTGTCTCCTGCACACAGCTTCCACTGCCGGAGACTGGACCGGATCAGCTTCAGAAAAGGTATGTATACCAATTTTATTCTTTATAGGGGTTACAAAGATTAGTTTTAGAATGTGGCTGATGGTAGATTTAGTGTTCGCTAAAGTGGTCTTGCTGCAGTTGACTCCATCATCACATTGACAGCTGTGCAATCCAGTCTGTTTCTGATCATTCATCCTCCTCCAAGCCCTGCAGCAGATTCTGAAAGCACTGTGGTTGGTGATATAATTGGGAGTGTCTTAGGACTATTTGAGACTCGGGACCGACTCTGAAAACTCCACCCTGATCCCCTCCAGGTAGAATACAATTCTAGTAAAGGGGTGGAGCTACGCAGCTGATGTCTCTGAGATTTTAGTTATGGCCTCAAGTAACACCTCTAGTTCATACAGATGAATGAGTGCTGAGCGATCCGTCTTGTGGTATTAGGCTTGGTTCACACTGCCGGGACTTGGGATCCGTCTTGTGGTATTAGGCTGGGTTCACACTGGTCCGACAAACACTCCGACATTGGGAGCTCATGTCGCATGACGTGTGAAATTTAATGTTTCCCTATGGGAGCCGTCCTAACTGGTCCGACACAAGTCGTTCCGACTTTAGAAATGCTCCCTGTACTACTTTGGTCCGACTTTGATCCTACTTCAGCCTACTGACTATCATTGAAGTCGGATCAAAGTCGGATCGCCGTCTCGCATGATCCGACTTCGGTGCGCGACTTGTGCTCAGATGATCTTGAGGGGGAACTCCGCGCCAAATTTTAAATAAAAAAACAGCATGGGTTCCCCCTCCAAGAGCATACCAGGCCCTTGGGTCTGGTATGGACCTTAAGGGGAACCCCCTATGCCGAAAAAACGGCGTGGGGGAATGGGTGTGGGAACGAGCGAGCGCCCCCCCCCTCCTTAACCATACCAGGCCGCATGCCCTCAACATGGAGAGGTGGGTGCCTTGGGGGAGGGGGGCACGCTGCGGGCCCCCCCCACCCCAAAGCACCTTGTCCCCATGTTGATGAGGACAAGGGCCTCCTGTTGCCGTTGTGTCAACGCTTCTTCTCTTCATCTCTTCTTCCGATGTTGACACAACGCTTTCTCCGGCCGGAATGCTGTGTGCGAGCTGCGGAGCCATTTATATAGGCAGTGACCCCACCCCCTTCTGACGTCACGGTCCCAGCATGCGCAGGGACTCTGGGGTCACTCCCCCTTATGACGCCAGAGTCCCTGCGCATGCTGGGACCGTGACGTCACAAGGGGGCGGGGTCATCACCTATATAAATGGCTCTGCAGCTCGTCCCCACCCCCATTCCTGACCGGCCGGGCTGCGTGCTCGGATAAGGGTCTGGTATGGATATGGGGGGACCCCCACGCCGTTTTTTCGGCGTAGGGGGTTCCCCATAAGGTCCATACCAGACCCAAGGGCCTGGTATGCTCCTGGAGGGGAACCCATGGCGGTTTTTTATTTAAAATTTGTTCCCCCTCAAGATCATCTGAGCACAAGTCGCATGCCAAAGTCGGATCATGCGAGACGGCGATCCGACCTTGATCTGACTTCAGAGATAGTCAATGGGCTGAAGTAGGATCAAAGTCGGACCAAAGTAGTACAGGGAGCATTTCTAAAGTCGGAACGACTTGTGTCGGACCAGTTAGGTCGGCTCCCATAGGGAAACATTGGATTTCACACGTCATGCGACATGAGCTCCCAATGTCGGAGCGTTTGTCGGACCAGTGTGAACCCAGCCTCAGGCTGGGTTCACACTGCCACGACTTGGGATCCAACTTGTGGTATTAGGCTTAGTTCACACTGCCGCCACTTGGGATCCAACTTGTGGTATTAGGCTTAGTTCACACTGCCGCCACTTGGGATCCAACTTGTGGTATTAGGCTTGGTTCACACTGCCGCGACTTGTGATTCGACTTGTGGGACCCCAAGTCGTGTGACAGGAGAGCTGTCTCCTAATTAGAACTACTGAAGTCGCTCCGACTTTAGAAAAGGTTCTCCTATTCTGTATCCACAGTTCCATCCTGTTGTAATACAAGCAATTTAACCTATAAACCCAGTGGCGGCCCATTCATTAGGGGCACCCGGGTGCTGCTCCCTCTCTCTAGGCCACCCCCTATATGCAATAGATAGATTCATGGCCGCTGCAGCCACCCCCTATTCATGTGTCCTGCCCCTTTCAGGGCACCGGGCGTATGAATTACAGCGGCCAGGGTTTTTATGAAGCACCTGATTAGAGCCATAGGCTCTAATAGACTTCAAAATCGGGTGGGCTCGGATCGCAGAGAGTGCGACCGGAGCCCACCCAGGTGTGTTGCAACAGCGAATGAATATTCGCTGTTGCAACACTGATCCTCCTTCCAGCCAATTGGGAAGCGGGTCTGATACCTGTCACCTGATTGGCAGAAAGGACACGCCGCGCGTCTCCTCCCCTTCTCCTATTGGACACCTAGGAGAAGGGGAGGAAACGCGCGGCGGAAGCGAGGAGGAGAAGAGCCACTTCCCTGCCGATGCCCGATCCTTGCCGCTGCTCCTCGGATGCCCGCCACCTAGATGTGGTAAGTGGCGGTTGACTGACCGGCAGACAGCGGGGTGGGGGGGGGTTTGGCTTGCCACAGGGGGGGGGGCGGAGTTTAGTTGTTTGCCGCCCCCCCCCAAACAAAAAAACCACAAGCCGCCACTGTATAAACCCGATATGCCTAATACAGTCCCAAATTCCAGAGTGTCTTCTCAGCTAAAGCTTTTAGGGCTCATTCACACACGACACAATAATCCTCCATAAGGGAAAGGAGAGCCAATTAACATCAAAGCTAACATGATTTTCATAAAGCAAAAGGGATGCACTAACAAAAGTCCCACCTGGTGCGATAACACGTTTCAATGTGGTTTGCTGCATGATTTACCGTGCGACAATCGTGGCAGAACTGCATCATGATTTTAGGTGCCATTTAATGAATGGCATCTCAAATGTGCGTTCTGTGATTTGTCACTCACACCTGGGCATTTTGAAATCACGGGCAGAATCCTGGCAAGTCTGCCCGCAATTCAAAACTCCAGGGTGTGAATGCAGCCTGTTGGCTGCTAAAGAGCGGTTTGCCGGTGGGGCCCCAACCAAAGTTTGCTCTGGGGCCCCATGACTCGTAGTCACACCCCTGTTTCGGTGTGTTGGGTCTTTATAGGGGGTGTAATGCAAAGCATTTTCATCTCACCTGTGATAGTCCTGTATGACTTTCCTAGGGAATGATGAGCACCCTGATGTCTGGAAGTGACCCAGATCACACAGAGATTAAAGTTCTGGTCTGAGCACCAACACACACATTGCAATGAACTCGTCTAGGAATAATGAAAAGGAAATCTTATGATCTGATGGAGACATCGGGGACAGTTTTGTGGTAGTTATATGATAGGGAGAGAGATATTACATTTAGAATGTAATTAGAAAAATGAATCACTGAAAGCGCAGCAGCAAAAATATTTTCTTGTCTGTTCCATCTTGAGGCAGCAATGTTCACCGGTCCTCTCTCATTTCTCTTTCTCAGAGCGCTTCTGATGGTTTCTGGAAGTCGGTTGCCACTCGGGTGCCACGGGAGCCACACGAGATCCGAATCCTGAACCCCTACTTCATCCAGGAAGCAGCGTTCAGCTTCATCGGGCTACCGTTCAATAATGGACTGATGGGAAGAGGGGTAAGAGAAGGTTATAATGTGTCTTTAAGTGAATTTAGACTCAAACTCTGTAGGCTGCCCATGGAGAGCGAGGTCCTGAACTAAACATTCAAATCCCACCTCTCTAAGTGTGCTTAAAGGGACATTCCACCCAATATTGATATTTCCAGGGTGATCACTCTGATGGTGAGATCTGAGCTTCCAGGTCTGCAAGCCTACCCCGACCATTCCAAAGGTATCCCCCCCCCCCACTGGGCTACATTTACACACTATTATTATAATACATTTATATAGCTCTGACATACCGCAGTGCTGTACAGAGAACACTGAACCAATCACCAGAGGAGCTTAGCCTGAGGGTGTATTTAGATGGAGGGAGGGCTTTGTTTTGCATAATTTTGTAGTTTGCTAGTGATATAATTTATATTTCTTTGTATATAGTTCTATTTATGCTTTTTGGTATAAAGTTGTTTTTTTTGTATCTGATGTAAGCCTGTTTGTTTTTGTTTATGTATATTCTTTATGTATATTCTTTTTTATTTATTTTTGTATATATGTAATATGTTTTAATACCAAGCTGTATGCTTGCACAATTTTTAATAAACAAAAATTTACAATCTAATGTTACCCCCCGCAGTCGCACACTATTATTATTATACATGTGTATATCACTGACAAATACTGCAGTCCTGTACAGAGAACACTGAGCCAGTCACATCATTCTCTGTACCAGAGAAGCTTACACTCTAATGTCCCCCCCCTATAGTCACACACTATTATTATATATTTATATAGCTCTGACATATACCGCAGTGCTGTACAGAGAACACTGAGCCAGTCACATCAGTCTCTGTACCAGAGGAGATTACAATCTAATGTCCCCCCCACCTATAGTCACACACTATTATTATATATTTATATATCTCTCACTTATACCGCAGTGCTGTACAGAGAACACTGAGTCAGTCACATCAGTCTCTGTACCAGAGAAGCTTACACTCTAATGTTCCTCCACAGTCACACACTATTATTATATATTTATATAGCGCTCACTTATACCGCAGTGCTGTACAGAGAACACTGAGTCAGTCACATCAGTCTCTGTACCAGTGGAGCTTACACTCTAATGTCCCCCCCCTATAGTCACACACTATTATTATTACACATGTGTATAGCATTGACATATACCGCAGTGCTGTACAGAGAACACCGAGCCAGTCACATCAGTCTCTATACCAGAGGAGCTTACACTCTAATGTCCCCCCACAGTCACAGACACACAAATAGGGTCTCTTTGATCAGACACCAGTTAACTTAAATGGGGAGACCATACAACCCCCATGCAGACAGTCCTCCTGCTATTCTCTATAATTAGTAGCTGCAGGAGCCTTCTGTGCCTAACCCACTGTCCACTACCGTCTCATTCCTAAACTTTCCCAGTACCCTCAGTCCTCCTGAAAATGCTAGTTTGGCTGTTTCCGCCTTCAGTACTGTGAATTACTTATCTAAAACGAAATCAGAATTGGGGAAAGTCCTAGATATGCCTGGAGTCCTAATTTGTAGACTTGTTCCAGGTCAGTGGCTGACCAGTGAATGACCTGAGCCCAGAGGGTCATCTTCAGTGGGGTCACCATTGGAAGCCTCCATGTTTCTCTCCTGAAGGGTTTACATTAATCTGGGGAATAAGCTGTTGTCCGTTGTAGTTGTACGTGTGACTGTAGACACCCCGGGCTCTCCGCTCCCTCCTTCCCTGCACATCCAAGTGTCAGGAA
Organism: Aquarana catesbeiana; assembly: GCA_037953035.1. NCBI lineage: Eukaryota > Metazoa > Chordata > Amphibia > Anura > Ranidae > Aquarana > Aquarana catesbeiana. The sequence continues at coordinate 466,687 of JBBHAA010002458.1, forward strand.
GATGAATAGCCGCACATTAGCCAAAGCATGACCGGGATAGTTCAGATCGATTGTACACAGTGTAAGAGATTTATCTTTACCAGAGGGTGATGAACAGGACCTTGGTTATCAATAGACGCTTCTACCTCCGGGGCTGGAATTACTAAACTCATTTGTGTTCACACTTCGTTCATCTGTTTTCCTGTATGGAGGATTGTGTGTGTATCTGTCCTGAGCAGTCACTGGAGCCCAAGAGATTTAAACAACCAGATACTTTATTTACACACCTCTCTGTCCTTCCCACCCCAGTATAACCTACGGCAATAGTGGTCAACTCTCTTGATACGGGGTGCCTCAAGTGTGGCCCCCAACATTACCAAAGAGCCGCACATAAAATGAAGTGAGTACTCAGAGACAACAAACACACAACAGAATATAGACCAGGGGTCTCCAAACTTTCTAAACAAAGGGCCAGTTTACTATCCTTCAAACTTTAGGCGGCCTTTGACTTTGGCCAATGGGAGTAGAAAATGTCCTGGCGTCAGTGGGATTAAATAATGCCCCATCATTGGTATTAGGGGGTGTAGTAGTGCCCCATCATTGGTATCAATAAGAGGAACAGTGTCTCATCAATGGTGTCAGTGGGAGGAATAGTGCTCCATCATTGGTGTCAGTGGGAGGTATAGTACCCCATCACTGATGTCAGTGGGAGGAATAGTGTGCCATTGTTGGCATTAATTGGATGAATAGTGCACCATAGTTGGTGTCAGTATGAGGACTAGTGCACCATTCTCGGTATCAGTGTTAGGGACCATGCCCCACTGTTGCTGACAGTGGGGTAAATAATGCCCTAAGGGCCAGATAAAAGCCAGCAAAGGGCCACAGTTTGAAGACCTCTAATATAAACTATAAGCATGGTACAGGAGATGGTCAGCGACTGCGGACATTGGTACAAGAGATGATCAGAGACTGAGGATGTGGTACAAGAGATGGTCAGAGACTGCGGATGTGGTACAAGAGATGGTCAGAGATTGCGGACGTGGTACAAGAGATGGTCAGAGACTGCGGACGTGGTACAAGAGATGGTCAGAGACTGCAGACGTCGTACAAGACATGGTCAGAGACTGCGGACGTGGTACAAGAGATGGTCAGAGACTGCGGATGTGGTACAAGAGATGGTCAGAGACTGCGGACGTGGTACAAGAGATGGTCAGAGACTGCAGACGTCGTACAAGACATGGTCAGAGACTGCGGACATGGTACAAGAGATGGTCAGAGACTGCAGACATGGTATAAGAGATGGTCAGGGACTGCAGACATAGTACAGGAGATTGTCAGAGACTGCAGACATGATACAGAAGATGGTCAGAGATTGTGGACATAGTACAGGAGATAGTCAGAGACTACAAATGTGGTCAGAGACTTTGGACATACTACAGGAGCTGGTCGGAGAGTGTGGACATGATACAAGAGATGGCCAGTGCCCGTGCAGTCATATTATTCAATCACAAGCATCTGATATAGACTATAAGCATTATACAGGAGATGGTCAGCTACTGCGGACATTGTACAAGAGATGGTCAGAGACTGCGGACGGGGCACAAGTGATTGTCAGAGACTGCAGACAGTGTACAAGAGAAGGTTAGAGACTGCGGATATGGTACAGGAGATGGTCAGAGACTGCAGACAATTATACAAAGAGATGGTCAGAGACTGCGGACGTTGTACAAGAGATGGTCAGAGACTGCAGACGTTGTACAAGAGATGGTCAGAGACTGCAGACATGGTACAGGGGATAGTCAAAGACTGCAGAAGTGGTACATGGGATAGTCAGAGACTTCGACATGGTACAGGAGATGGTCAGAGACTGCAGACGTGGTACATGGGATGGTCAGTGCCGCATTATTCACTCACAAGCATCTGTGAATGAATATTCTACAAGTCCTGTCTGCCACTGTGGCAGACAGCTTAGAGTTTTCAATGCACTGTGGGGGTCACTGATGAGCACCCTCAAAGTCCGTTCACTCATCCTGCAGCTCTGAAGCTGACAGCTGGTACACAGGTATGGGCTCAAAGCTCTAAGAAGAGAATGCAGGAGCCTGATATTTCACCTGGGATTTTTCACCTGGGATGGTACAGTGCTCTACAGGGTCCTGAGAAAAATAATAATAAATGCACATTTTTTTACCTTCAAAAATATGTGTATTTATTTTTTGTACTTTATTTAAAAAGTTGATCTTAGCATTTAAGTTATTTCTGCTTTTTCTTTATAAGCTACGCTGTACACAGCTTCCTGAAAACATCCCAGCACCCAGCCCCAGTACTCCTCTCAAGAGTTCTCAGTCCTGATGCAAGCAGTAGGCTGGCTCTTGGGAGAATGTTTGGGAGAATAGATGGGTATCAGTCTGGAGGAGTGGGCGTTTCTAGGCAGACTATATTTGCATGCAGACCACCCCAGGTAACGCCCACATGTGATGCAGAGCCCCTGTGATTGAAAGGGTTGAAATCCAGCAAATGAAAGGGGAAGGCCGGGGATGAAGGTACTAGATGATGCTAGAAGTCCTCCAACCAGGAAATGAGGCGGGGCTCTATCTGACTTGCTGCCGCTTCTAATGCACATTGTGAGAAGCTCACAGTGTGCAGTGAAATCAGAGGAAGCCACTTCAGTCCAGGAGAGGAACCGGTACAACTGTGCAAGACTGGAGGGAAGGCCGGAGGTCAGATTTAATGAGTATTGGGTATCATTTCCTAACATGTGCGAAAAAAGAGGCCTAGGACTCCTACACCACCTCTGGGAGAAGCAGCACCACATTTTGTTGATGCTGGGGTGCAGCTTTGGTCATTTGCTGGCTAAGAACTTGGATTGACCATCTCCTGGACTCTGCATGTATCTGTGCAACTTTGGTGCGAACCATCTGCACTGGCAACTGTGGGAACCTCAAACGTGTAAATACATTGTGGGAACCTTTGCTCGCCATTTCCTAACAAGCATAAAAAAGAATAAAGAGGGCCTGTAATGAAATGTGAGACTGGAAGAAGAAAGACCTGAGGGAACGGCATTATAATAACAGATTGCAAGTCATCATAAAGATAATGACATGCCATTGTCATCTGATATTTACCTCTCAGTTTTCATTTACTAGAGACTTGTAGAGGAGAACGAGCGCCTAATTCCTTATTGTTCACGTCTGGCCTGAGCAAACCGGAGCTCAGCAGGCGGATGGAAGCACTAAATCAGCAGGGAGAGAGATTAATCGCCCATATGTCACCATGCCAAGCTGCCGATGATTCTCATTCAGATAGATAACTAACTCTCCATCTCATTCACTTATCCCAACAAGCCAGGCAGCACACAGATAATCTTATTAATCTTCCCCGAGCCATTAGAGCACAATCACAGGGCTGGTGGAAGGAGGGAGGGAGGACAATCCATCACTTCACAGATAGCCTTCATCGGTCACTGTATACCCAACCTGCTCATCGGGGACCATCGGGCCTGTTTAGTACGCTGCTCTGGGCAATTCATCTGCTCATTTTCACCATAGATGCTGGTCAGCTCCCTCTCTGATCTCATAAGACAACCTTGCCTCCTGTCTTGTTTGTCTTTAACCTTGAACTTTTTGCTCCTCCGATGAACCTCCTATTAAAGCCACGCCTTTTGCACTGCTTGCTTGCCAAATTTTTGTGCTCTCTCCAGCCAATATCTCGCTCTTGTCTCTCCTGCTGCTGTTCTTATCTTCACTACCAACCTTTGGATTGTTCCTCGACTACGCTTCTGCTGGATCCCAACCTGCAACCCCTTGTTACCAACCTTTGGCTTGTTAACCGACTATGCTTCTGCTTGATCCCCACCTGCTATATCAGCTATTGGACCCCAGCTTGCAGTGACCTGCTTGTGCACTTATCCAGCTCGTCAGTAGGAGCCTCTCTACTGTTATAGCTACTGGTCCCCCGAGCCTGACCCCTGACCGTGACAATAGCTCTTGTGTTGAAAACAAGGCAGTTAGCACTCCTTGAATAATCCCATCTCAACTAGGAGATAGACCCCCCCCACTATGTAATCATAAAACTCAGCTTTATGATGATTTAGACCAGTCTTTCACAACCTTTTCACCCCAGAGGAACCCTTGAAATAATTTCAGGTTTTGAGTAAAAAAAATCTTTCATCAGGGGTCAGTGGGAAGAATTCCTCTTACATCGGTGGTCATTATGAAGAATTAAATTCTTACAGTGGTGGTCAGGATGCCACAGACAGCTAAATGTTCATTTGTGTCATAGCACTGGTTCTGCCAAGTGGCATCGGACCTGGAACCATGGAGGCATCATAAGATGGGAGGTCAGTTAGCCAAAGCTCAAGGAACCCCTAACTAACAACTTCTGGAGGAACCCTAGGGTTCCATGACACCCTGTTTGACAATCCCTGTTTTAGACACTACTAGAAAATACAAAAGGAGGAGGTCAATTAGCAACAACTCAAGGAACCCCCAGCAACCTCTGGAGGAACCCTGGTTGAGAATTCCGGTTTTCGACACTACTAGAAAATGCAGATGGGTGGTCAATTAGCAACAGCTCAAGGAACCCCTAACAACCTCTTGAGGAACCCTGGTTGAGAATCCCTGTTTTAGACATTACTAGAAAATGCAGAAGGGACATCAATTAGCCACAGCTTAAGGAGCCCCTAACAACCTCTGGAGGAATGCTAGGGTACCAGAGGTTGTTAGGGGTTTCTAGAGCCCTATTTAGATACAACTATAAAATAGGAATTTCAATGCCGTGTCGGTTCCAATGACCGTTTGACAAAAGTCAGGTCTGCTTTCTGGATGTTTTCTCCTTTTTTTTCCTATGGTTCTGTAACTCTATATTAATTCTACCTCCTATTAGGAGTCTCCGTGACTCACACAATTTTTTCCTCTAATGATACTTTCCTTTCCCTCTCTGAACATTCAATCCTATTATCGTATGTTGTGTTATCTGACATTACAGAATGGAACATAAAATGCTTTTAGAGAGGACACCACATTTGACCTATTTTTCCTATTTCCAAATATTCTTCGGCTGTTTAATAATCTTTTATACAGCACACTTGGATATTGCAATATAGTAAAATGTGTATGCAATATAGGCTGATAAGATGTATTATCTAGACCTGATAAGATGTATTATCTAGACCTCCTATTTGGGCTATTGTTTCAATATATTAAAAGAGAAGTATGGGTTTCCCCCCCCCCCAAAAAAAAAAAAATATTCTGCCCTAGATTGATGCAGCATTGATACAATGCTGCATCTGTCCCCTGCCCCCGCTACACTGAGAACTGAGTAATCAAACACAGCTAATCGTTCGCTTCCTCCTTACACTCTGTGCAGAGAGCTGTGACTTGTCTGTCACCAGCTCTCTGTTTTCCACTCCAGCGCTCACTGGAACATTGAGCTGTGGAGGGTGCAGGAGGGGCTGGCTCAGTCTCCCAGTGGCTCACTGAATGGCTGAGCCAGCTGCTGGTCCGGGCTGCAGGGTGGATCTCGACTGTAAAGTTGTACAGCTGTCTTTAGCCCGCTATCGGCTGAAAAAGGGTCTCAGGAGTGCAGAACAAACTGCACTCCTGTAATCCTTAGGAGAAGTGGGGCCAAAAAAGATTTGGCCCTACTTCTCCTTTTAAACATCTTGTAAATAAAGATTATATAAAATTAAATTTATTTTTTTTGAAACATAGAGCAAAGTGTAGATAAATATAAAGCATACGAGAGTGAGAAAGGTCTTTTAATAAATTACACTTTAACTTTTAGTCCAGGATAGTTTAAAGGGCTTTCGCTGACCCTTAGAAGCTGTTTAAAGGCAAATGCATATTTTAAAACCACCCAAATATATTGCATTTACCTTCCCTATTGACTTCAATGTCTTTTGCTTTGGGGGGGGCAAAATTATTATTATTATAATTTTTCACGATTTATATAGCGCCAACAGTTTATGTCAAAATATTTATGATAGTTTATATTTATAATAGTTTATGTCAAATTATGTCAAAATAGCCCCCCAAAATGCCCAACTTCGCAATTTTGGCTGCCCCTTTGTACATGATTACTGTAAACAAAGAATTCATGTTTTTTACACATTATCATACAGTAATGAGATTCATTACATTAATGCCCATCTCCAGGCCAAGCTTTCCCATCGCCTCCCACCCATTCACCAGTCACTGATAACTTCCTTCTGAAGCATTTGGTTCACCCATCTAACTTTGCCATCAGTGTACTGCATGTTTCCGGTACCCCTTCTGGGAGTGATGACCAGTTAATCCAGGGTGATAGTCTGTGCCCATGCTTACCATGGTGAGTTATTCACTCCTGGAGCCTGAAAGAACCCCATTGCCTTCCTTGCAGGGAAGAATTTAGGACCCAGCGTCTCACATGATCATAGATTTAGGTAAGTATTTTGGGCATTTCGAGTATTTTTTTTTCTTTTTTAATTAACCCAGCATGATGTGGGGGGAGGGGGCACACCCAGGGGGCCATGCAGATTTAAGCTTTGAGCTGATCTTTTTCACATCTACATCTAAAAAAGTCTTTTTAAATACTCTTCATCCACTTTACATATGAAAGCTGTGCACAAATCCCTGGCATATGGTGCATTATGCTCACTGAAATATGCAATGTGTGTTTACACTTTTTGTTACATGGCTCCTTACTTAATTCTCTGTTCCATCCGCAGAACATTCCTACCCTGGGCAGCGTGGCTATTACAATGGCACTTCACAACTGTGACGAGGTCGCTGTGGCTGGGTTTGGGTACGACATGAACCTCCCTAACGCCCCTTTGCATTACTACGAGACGATCAAGATGGCTGCCATTAAAGAGGTAACGAGAAGTGCTTGAAATTGAAGGCATCGCCTGTACTTTTTTTGGCGCATGTATTGCAGCCCTGAGGCAGGGGGTGGTAGGGAAGATGTCCTTGACTATTCTGACAAAATTTTCAATGCCAAGCTGCAGCAAGCAAGGCCACTAGAATATTAGCATGCATAAAAAAGGGTATGCACTCAAGAGATAAAACTATAATTCTACCAATTTACAAAACTCTGGTACGGTCACATCTTTGGTATGCCATCCATTTCTGGTCACCAATCCTCAGGAAGGATGTGCTGAAACTGGAGAGAGTCCAGTGAAGAGCAACAACGCTAATAAGGGGGCTGGAGGACCTCCGTTATGAGGAACAACTGCAAACATTAAACTTATTCTCCCTGGAGAAGAGACACTTCTCCAGGCAATATACTAATATCTAAATGAATCCAGCATATGGAGGAAACTGTTCAGTCTTAGGTTGCTCAAGAAGACACATGGCCACTCTATAAAGTTGGATAAGAAGCGGTTTAACCTAAAACTGCATAGGTATTTTTTTTACTGTTAGAGCTGCAAGAATGTGGAACTCCCTTCTATAATTGGTGGTAGTGCTGATCATTTCGAAACCTTTTGGGCAACTTATTGAATACAATATACAGGGATATGGTAAGTGGTAAAGACCAAAATACACATACCCCCTCACAGTTTGAACTGGATGGACTAGCGCCTTTATTCAGCCTTACAAACTATGTAACACACAGGGACCTATCTGTAAAATGTGGCAAATGGTTTTGTCACAGAGTTTGATGGACTCCTTATGTCACAGGGGCAATGGAGGACCAAGAGGTAGGACAGTTGTGGTGCAAGTCCACGGACAGATGGTCAGGGCAAACAGCAAATCTTAGCAAAGTCAACAAGCTGATGGTAAGATCAGGTGCAAACAAACCAATCTGAAAGAATTCAGACAGGCAGACAGAGAACAGGTTGATAATAACAGAGGTAACAGGCTAATGATCAGGGTAAGTACACACAATCTGAGTACAAATATAATCCAGACAATTCACAGAAATCATCCAGGGCACAAACAGTCAGGCAGACCTGTATGCAGGGTATGAGCAGTCAAGAAAACCTTTTCATCAGGCACAGACTGAATGACCAGCAGTCTACCTAAGCTCTCCTGATTAGGGCAAAAGTGCACTGCAAAGACCTGAGCTTCAATGATGACTAATGGCCAGCAGATGGTAAAGGCTGATTATTACATATCTTCCAGGACAACACATGAGCGTGTGTGGCTCTGCCCACCTAAAACAGGAAACAAAAGGATCATAGGCAATAAAGGAAAAGCTCAGAAAATTCCTAATTTCTTCATATTTCCTCAGGCTTAGCAGGAACAATATTAGATTCTACCCCGGGGTCAGTAGATCTGACTGACTTTGATAGGTGGGATTGGGGAGCGGAGACCTCTTTTGAACGTTCTGGAAGATTTATAATATTAACTTCTACTCCCCTCCTCTCTTTTTGAAGTGTCTTTACTGCCCTTCAGTTTATGTCTTCGGCCACCTTAAGAGAGGCACCCATCAGGCTTAGTGGTACTACTTGTACTCCTCTTAGATGAAATGGCCAACCCGGTCTTGCTTTAGCTTGACTTAAGAGGCCAGAAGAGACATCTCACAGGGCTGTTATGCTGGAATTGAGCAGTCAGTCAATGGTGCAACCAGTGGGTCCATGAGTATCTAGTGATGGCTCCATTTGTGCACTACAATGAGGACTGAACTACTCCCAGTAATTCCAGGCTATGAGTGGATGCATTCCCGGCATGCAGGACTGGGCGCTCGCCACGCGTCTTAGTTGGATTTCTGCTTACTTCTTGTCCTACCCAGTTTCCCCGAAAATGAGACCTAGCGTGATTGTCAGTGATGGCTGCAATATAAGCCCTACCCCCCAAATAAGCCCTACCCTGTTTGCCCAAAAATAAGCCCTACCCTGAAAATCAGACCTACAAGGACTTTAACTAGGGCTTATTTGGGGGATAGGGCTTATATTGCAGCCATCACCGACAATCACGCTAGGTCTTATTTTCGGGGAAACAGGGTAGTTACGTAAAAGGAAAATAGTTGGCAAAGGTTCTAAGTGGCCCTCCATCCAAAGCTAGAAAAGAAAAAAAGTTTTGGCTGTAGTTGGGTTTTGGTAAAGGGTTTGAGTGATATAATACAGGTGGTGCACCTCTCTAATAATTTACAGGTGGTACTCTTCCCCAACATGCTTCTCTTAAACCATTAGAGGCTTCCCCTCCTTGTGTTCTAAAAGTAGTGCCTAAAGAAGAGTCCTAAAGACAGACGCCCCACAGAGAGAAGACAAAGAATGTATAAAAGACATTAAAATTCTTTAGATCTCAACCCTTCTCTCCTCATTCCCCTTAACACTTCTAAGTGGGAAAGTTTAAACACATGTGAGATCCATTCTGGGGGAAAAAGTATCTAATTTATAATTGATCAATAAAATTTCTTTCATGTACAAAATGAAGTCAATGTGTTCAGCATGGACGGGCAGACCTGCAGTGTGTTGAAGTATGGAAACCACGGGTTTATTAGAGAACTTCAAGAGAAATATATGTTTTCAGTTACTGTATATATGTATATATTTTAGATATATTTTTAAACTAGTATTGGCAGAAGTAAATCATGCACAGGATGGGGACACCCTGGAACAGTCCATGCAGGTTTCTTCTGCACTTTTATTCAGCAATGCAGTGAACTCAGTTCATATCAGGAGAACTTTGTACAACAAGTCCGTAGCATAGAACAAACAAAACATTTGCTCATTCCAGCCGTTAACTAAAGGTAAGTCCATGCCTGGCTAACACGATCCCTAAAACAAACAGGCAGCTCTTTTATCTGTTAGTGTTCTGTCAGCAGTCCGGCTTTTCACCCAGCAGCAGGCTCCCTCAGCAGAGGGAGATCTCTGAGCATCATTTCCATATTATATCGTGGATGAAACCATCCTATTAATGTCTCTTATGGCACCATCCCAAACTCATCAATTCTTTTTTTTTTTTTTTTTAAAGTTCTGTTTATTTAGTTTTTTTGCATAAAACATACAACATTAGAATGTGTCAACGTCACACTATCCAGTCTTGGCCCAAAATGGCCTACGTAACCTGACTGACTAACATAGTCCAACTAGTATCTCCAATACTCGAAAAACTGTTTTTCAGGTCCTTAGTCATTCAGGAAGCTAACGACACAGCTCATTGCTGACAGATGGGACAATTTGTGTCCTTACTCATTAGGCTTAAAAAGGTGACATTTAACTTGCATGTGTATGCTTTTGTTACATCTTTCCATGTGGCGTTATTCTCTCCTCATTACCTTTCTCAGCTAATCATTCATCTCCATTCTTAGCCGCAGTTTTCTTAGATTTATACCATGCCTGCCAGAATTTGTCAATTTTTTTGCTACAACCCCTAGCTTCATGTGTAGCCCTGTAGTGAGGCATCATGGAGTTTACCAGGCCTTTCCAGGAAGCCACACTCGGAGCCCTCGGTTTTTTTCAGTTTAATAAAATGGCCTTCCTCCCATAGAACAGTAATATGTTAAGCAGAGTTTTCAGCGCACAAGATGGCACCACGTCATCCACCAGGCCCAGCAGACATACCCTCATTGTCATCGCTACGGGCACTGCCAGGAGGTCCAATATACAGTGGGGCAAAAAAGTATTTAGTCAGCCACCAATTGTGCAAGTTCTCCCACTTAAAAAGATGAGAGAGGCCTGTAATTGTCATCATAGGTATACCTCAACTATGAGAGACTAAATGTGGAAAAAAATCCAGACAATCACATTGTCTGATTTTTGAAAGAATTTATTTGCAAATTATGGTGGAAAATAAGTATTTGGTCACCTACAAACAAGCAAGGTTTCTGGCTCTCACAGACCTGTATCTTCTTCTTTAAGAGGCTCCTCTGTCCTCCACTCATTACCTGTATTAATGGCACCTGTTTGAACTTGTTATCAGTATAAAAGACACCTGTCCACAACCTCAAACAGTCACACTCCAAACTCCACTATGGTGAAGACCAAAGAGCTGTCGAAGGACACCAGAAACAAAATTGTAGACCTGCATCAGGTTGGGAAGACTGAATTTGCAATAGGCAAGCAGCTTGGTGTGAAGAAATCAACTGTGGCAGCAATAATTAGAAAATGGAAGACATACAAGACCACTGATAATCTCCCTCGATCTGGGGCTCCATGCAAGATCTCACCCCGTGGGGTCAAAATGATCACAAGAACATTGAGCAAAAATCCCAGAACCACACGGGGGGACCTAGTGAATGACCTGTAGAGAGCTGGGACCAACGTAACAAAGGCTACCATCAGTAACACACTACGTCACCAGGGACTCAGATCCTGAAGTGCCAGACGTGTCCCCTTGCTTAAGCCAGTACATGTCTGGGCCCATCTGAGGTTTGCTAGAGAGCATTTGGATGATCCAGAAGAGGATTGGGAGAATGTCATATGGTCAGATGAAACCAAAGTAGAACTGTTTGGTAGAAACACAACTCGTCATGTTTGGGGGAGAGAGAATGCTGAATTGCAACCAAAGAACGCCATACCTACTGTGAAGCATGGGGGTGGCAACATCATGCTTTGGGGCTGTTTCTCTGCAAAGGGAACAGGACGACTGATCCATGTACATGAAAGAATGAATGGGGCCATGTATCATGAGATTTTGCGTGCAAACCTCCTCTCATCAGCAAGGGCATTGAAGATGAAACGTGGCTGGGTCTTTCAGCGTGATAATGATCCCAAACACACTGCCCGGGCAACGAAGGAATGGCTTCGTAAGAAGCATTTCAAGGTCCTGGAGTGGCCTAGCCAGTCTCAAGATCTCAACCCCATAGAAAACCTTTGGAGGGAGTTGAAAGTCCGTGTTGCCCAGCGACAGCCCCAAAACATCACAGCTCTAGAGGAGATCTGCATGGAGGAATGGGCCAACATACCAGCAATAGTGTGTGACAACCTTGTGAAGACTTACAAAAAATGTTTGACCTCTGTCGTTGCCAACAAAGTATTGAGATGAACTTTTGATATTGACCAAATACTTATTTTACTTACTTATTTTCCATCATAATTTGCAAATAAATTCTTTCAAAAATCAGACAATGTGATTGTCTGGATTTGTTTCCACATTTTGTCTCTCATAGTTGAGGTATACCTATGATGACAATTACAGGCCTCTCTCATATTTTTAAGTGGGAGAACTTGCACAATTGGCTGACTAAATACTTTTTTGCCCCACTGTACAGGACGCGATTTCCTACCAAAATTGTTGGATGTGGGGGCAACACCAGAAAATGTGGTCAGTGTTAGCAGGCGAGTGGGAGCATCTCCAGCACTCCGCTGAGGCTGTATGGAAAATTTTGGCTAGCCTAGCTGAGATGTAATGGCTCCTATGTAGAAATTTATATTGTATCAGTCTGTCTCTTGCCGAAACTGAGTGTTTGGTTGTGTCCCATAGGTCACCCCAATCTTCCCCCTGTATATTGGGGACCTCCACTGCCCACCTTTCCCTACACCTGGATATTGCCTGAGGCGTCTTTTTGAAGAATTCTTTGTAGGTCACTGAGAGTGGTTTGGCCAATTCCTCAACCGACAATAGTGTTTCTAGATCTAAAGGTAGGGACTCTACTTTAGTCTCCCTAAACTGTGTCTGGAAAGCGTGTCTGAGTTGGGAAAAACAAAAAAAATATGAATTAGCGAGATCAGATAGTCTAGATTGAAGCTGTGGGAAGATCAAAAGTTCTCCAAAGCATCCGACGTCTTTCAACATTTTTATCCCCTTAATTGCCCACATTGAAGGATCCAGCAGATTGTAAAAGTGGGACGGTGTGGGGTTCATCCATAGAGGGGCAGATGGAGTTACACCTTTGTAGCTAGGACATGCCAATTTCACCGCTGCCTCCCATGCTTTTATCGTGGCTTTCATAGTTAATGTCAATGGTAAGTCAGATTTAATTCCCCTGAACAGAGCCAATCATAAGCTTTCATATGACCCCAGTTGAGCTGCCTCTAGTACCATGGCCATATCCTCATCATCTGCCATTAACCATCTACGGGCATACACCATTTGGCCCGCTAAATAATACTTCTGCCAGTCCGGTAATGCCAATCCTCCCAGGTTTAGGTGATGCCTAAATGATTCTGGTAATGCCAGTCCTCCAAATGATCCCCAGGTTCCTTTAACACTGCAATGCCTACCCTTGGGGGTTTAGGTGCCCACAGAAAAGTTGTAATGGTACTATCAATTTTCTTAAAATACGATATCGGTACCCATGTGGGTGCATGACGTAGGAAGTACAATATCACTGGGAGAAGCTTCATTTTGAGCAGACTAATCCTGCCTATCAAAGATAATTGTAGTTTAGTTCATGCCTGAGTCTTTTGCTGAAGTAGCGGAAGTAGGTTAAGGGGTATGTAGTCGTGTACATTTGCTGTAAGTTTAACTCCTAGATATTTAAGGGATGTGACCCATTGTAATGGCAAATTCTTTGGCTTCTGCGTCCAGGGGGAGAATAGAGGACTTACTCCAATTTACTTTTAACCCAGAAAACTTTGCAAATGTTTAGAAAATGCCTAGGCCACCTGCAGGGAGTCTCCTGGGTCGCTGAGGAAGAGTAGCATATCATCAGCGTATAACGCTAAAGACCCGTATATGGTACCTACTTTAATGACCTTTAATGAGACTACTATTCTAGTCCTGGAACCCAGTGGATCAAGTTGTAAGTGGGTGAACAGTCTCCTTAAGTTAGTGCCAGTGTATTTGCCCGACATAAACCCCGTTTGATCTACGTTGACTATGGAGGGGATGACGTTAGCCAGTCTGAGTGCAAGTGCTTTGGTCAGAATCTTTAAGTCCATATTTAGGAGGGCTATGGGACGATAGGAGGCACACTCTGCCGGGTCCTTGCCTGGTTTAAGCAGAAGGATCATATACGCCTCCAACTTGGAGTCCGGCAGCGTGTCATTTTTGTGACAGTATTCCAGCAGCAGATTCATCCTGGTAGCTTGAAGTTCTGGATTGGATTAATAAAAGTCCGCTGGGAGACCGTCAGGTCCAGGGGCTTTCTGGGGAGGGAAAACGAAATTTGCCCTCTGTATTTCCTTCACTGTGATTTTTAGTGTCCAGGTCCACTGTCACCTTCCGTCAACCTTGGGAGGGGCAGACCCCCTAACAAGGAGTTTAAGGCTGATTTGCCATATTATGGGATAAGGGAGTACAGGGATGAGAAAAAATGTACAAACTCCTGCATAATAAGTGATGGGTCATTGATCATTGCTCCCCCTTTATCTCTAACCACTGGAATGTTGGTAATTGGGTGATAGTCAGCGACTAACATTGCTAGGAGCTTCCCATTTTTGTCCCCTTCCGCAAACGCTGTCTGTGTCTGTTTCTTCATCTCTGAATGGGTCAGTCCTGCAACATGTAATGCTAGGAGACGGTGAGCCTCTAGCAGAGACTCGTACGAGGCCCCAGTAGGAGACCTCGCATAAGCCTCCGTACTCTCCCTCTCTTGCTGCTTCAGCTGTCTGAGTTCCTTGTTGTTGTTTGAGCGGGCTGTTTTAATGGCTGATATGCATTCCCCTCTCACTACCGCCTTAAAGGCATGCCACACTACTGGGGGACCCGTGGATTCTGCATATGAGGACCAGTACGCCTTGATTGAATTTTCCAGTTGGCCAGAAAACTGTTCATGCTGCGACCATCCCGGAGAGCTTCTCCACCCTCCTGTCCGCGCCCCGGACGTAAACGTTAGGGTAACAGACAAGGGGTTGTGGTCAGACAGCCCTCCGGATAGGTATGTAATCTCCATCACAAGGGGTAGTAAAGGGCCATTTCCAAAGGCCAGACCCATTCTGGTTGAGGATCTGTGAGCCGTCGTTATATGAGAGAAGCATCTGTGTGTTGGTTGCTTCCACCGCCATAACTCCGACAATCCGGTCACAGAAGCCCAATTACTCAATTCAGAGGAGCCCACTCTGTTCGGGTTAGAGGAGTCCAACACCGAGTCCAGGACGGTATTGAAGTCCCCATCAGAACCATCGATCGGGAGATGTGAAAATTGTGCTATCTGAACCAGTAAATCATACAGTAGCTGTACTTTAAATGTAGGAGGCACGTATACATTAACCAGCAATATTCTCCGAGAACAAATGTCCAGTTCCACCGCCACATATCTGCCTCCTGGGTTGGAGACCACCTAGTGTAGTGTGCAAGGGATAGATTTACTAATTAGTATGGAGACACCTCTAGCAAAGGTGGAGAAGGTGGCCTTTAGAGCCCTCTGCACTCTTTTTTTTTTTTTTTTTTTTTTTTAGAGCTAAAGCCTCTGAGGAAAAACACGCTGGTATGCAGCTTAGTCCCTGAGCAAAAAAAAAAATGACGGTGAAGTCCCGCCGTAGTAATCGAAAGTTCGGCAGTTCCTTGGTTGATTCTGCATATCCTCCGCACGCTCCGTACAACAGAGATATGGAGCAGTAAAAACAAGTATAAAAAAAACACAACTCGAAATAGTAACCCAGCAGTGAAAAAGAGTGTCTCCCTCCATCATCACCTTGAACAAGTGACTCATTTGTAGAAAGTATGTGCCTGCAGCGATAAATCTTCCGTGTGATAGAGTCCTGGGTGTAGCTGCCATCGTGCACATTTCACCCATCCTTGCCTTCCCGCTCCCCAGCGCTCAGAACAATGTAAGGATTGGAATTTGCTAATTCTCAGGCCGTCGCCCACTGTAGCCCCAAATAGGTGGTATCCATAGCAAGGAGTTGGGATAGGTGCTGGACCTAGGGAGCACATGTGGTAGGGTTAACTGCCTGGGCACAAAAGGTGCAACAATGAAACAGTAAATTATATTCTCCCCTCACACCGGCCATGACTGGGGGGGGGGTATGTAGGCAGTATCAAACTCAAAGCTCTCTATCCAACCATTCACATGCTTCCATCGGATTTTCAAAGAACTTTACAGACCCTTTGTATTGAACCCGCAGCTTGTGTCAGGGCTGGCTCAGCCCTTCCTTCTCTGAGCTGGCCGCTCAGCTGTCGGCTAATTGCCAGCTCTCATCTCTCTCCACAGTTAACCAGCTGTTGTGGATCTGCTCGTCAGTCCCGCCTACTTAAAGATCTCCAGCTCACTTCATTCCTGCCTTCACCTTGGTCACATCACAAGAAACCATCTCCTGCGTTCCTGTTTAAAGACTGGCTTTGCTAACATCCCTTCTGGCTCCTTATCCTGCTCGCTGTTCCTCTACTTGGATCCCTGACTTTTAGCCTGGCTGATTACCCGATCTGGTTACTGAACTCTGGCTTGGCTGACTACCCGGTCTGGTTACTGGACTCTGGCTATGCTTTGACTACGCTTACTCTATTTACCTTTTTATTTTTATTAATAAACAAGTGTGATTTTACTGTACTTCTGTCTCGGTCTGATTCATGGTTTCTGACAGCTTGCTTGGGTACAGCATGCTATATTTAATCTCTTTCTCTCTCAGGCGTTTGCGTACATCATTAAAGGAGCAAAGTTTTTGCTGGGTTGCAGCCGAGAAGTCTGGAAACAGCATCACTCTGGCATTCTCAGGTCTTAACTCCTGATGTTTCCTGGATTGGGTCAGTATCATGTCCTGATCTCGGTAAATAAAAAACCTGACCAGGAAGGGCCTGGGGAAGGCTCCCGGGGGTCTGTTACCTGTAGGGACCCTGTGGGCTCTTTCCACCACATAGGAGGCAGGTCTTGCAATGATAGAAGCTGTTTAAACAGGAGTTCAGCAAACTGTGTAGGCCTGTCTCCCTCCGCTCCCTCTGGCAGCCCGACCACCCATATATTATTCCTCCGCTGCCTGTCCTCAGCATTGTCTGCCCTGTGCTGTAGTGACCGGACCAGGTCCCGCAGTTCTGACAGATGGGCTCCCTGTGTATGTGAGGTGTCCTTCACCTCAGAGACTCTCATCTCTACTGTAGAGAGGTGGCGTCTGATTTTATCCAGGTCATGTCTTATTAGGGTACATTCTGCGGACAGGTGGTCAGTGTGCCCCATTAGCTCAGCCTTATTTGCATTTATGGCCTCTAGGATCGGTCTGGTGATTGCCTCCGGGTCCATGGCCGTTACCGGGTCTTCCCCTGTCTCTGTCTCCGTGCCAAACTTCGCAGCGCCCTGCGCCTGTGCCATCTTTGCAGCCGTTGGTTTGGCATGCTGTTCTTTCTGCCGAAGAGACAAGATGGCGGGGGCGGAGCTTCCAGCCGCATCCTTCAT
The DNA here is from genome assembly GCA_037953035.1 of Aquarana catesbeiana. Classification (NCBI taxonomy): domain Eukaryota; kingdom Metazoa; phylum Chordata; class Amphibia; order Anura; family Ranidae; genus Aquarana; species Aquarana catesbeiana. The sequence continues at coordinate 483,796 of JBBHAA010002458.1, forward strand.
GGAGCAAATCTGTCTCTTCCCTTTTTGTGCCTTGAGAGCCTTTTTGGAGACAGCGGGTTGCATCCTCGATGTCAGGACTCCTTCCCCTGACTTACAGTGAGTCCGGATTTTGGCAGAAGATGCTCCAATCAATGGATGGTGACAGGATGAACGGAGCTGTTGAGATATGCCTGCTACCTCAATCACATCCGGCCGGAAGTCTCAAACTCATCAATTCTAATATATCTTTTCTCAAACCCCCACAGTTGTCATGGTGGAGAATGTAACCAAGGGACTTTCAATGCGCCTCAAAGAATATCCATAAAAACAATAGCTTTAGTATAAAATTAAAACATCCTTAAAAACGTGCAACATTGAGATTGCCATATCTAGTACAACACAACTAGTGCTTGTTCATTATTTGAAGACAGTGTGGTGAATCAACGCGTTTCACATTTGTCTGTCTTCTTCCAATCACTTGCATTGGATCCTGAAGAAGCAAGGCAATTGCAAAATATGTCGACCCACCACGCTATCCTGGAATAATTAACAAGCACTAGTTGTGTGGTACTAGATATGGCGATCACAATATTTCATGTTTTTAAGGATATTTTAATTTTATAATCTACCGTATGAGCATCAGTTAGCTCACATATATAAAGGTCTGTACACATCTGAGTCATCTATTAATGAGGTCTGTGCTTAGTTCTCCAAGATGTTTGGAACAACCTACCTGCCGAGTTCCTTCAAAAACTGTATCCAAGTCTACCTAGTAGAACTGATGCTGGTTTGAAGCCAAAGGGTGGTCACACCAAATATTGATTTAATGTTTCTTCTGTTTGCTCAGTTTGCATGAATAAAAATAAACAATGGAAATATATATTTTTGAAGTAAAATACTGTACTTTAACCACTTCCCATCCACCCCGTTGTCCCTTTTAAAAAGTTTTAAATGCCTGGGTGGTGGGAAGGATTGGCAATCACATGACCATTGCGATTGGTGGTCACATGATCAAGAGCCAGTCCTGCAGGCTGCTGATAGATAGTTCGGACTGAGAGCTGTCTTTGACAGCCCGGTGTCTGTGTTGGGAGCATGCAGTGGGCATTAAAGGCCACTCTTTTGCTGCCGCACATACACTATATTATCAAAAGTATTGAGATGCCTGCCTTTACGCGCACATGAACTTTATTGACATCCCAGTCTTAGTCTGTAGGGTTCAATATTGAGTTGGCCCACCCTTTGCAGCTATAACAGCTTCAACTCTTCTGGGAAGGCTGTCCACAAGGTTTAGAAGTGTGTCTATGGGAATGTTTGACCATTCTTCCAGAAGCTCATTTGTGAGGTCAGGCATCCCAAAGGTGTTCTATTGGGTTGAGGTCAGGACTCTGTGCAGGCCAGTCAAGTTCCTCCACCCCAAACTTGCTCATCCATGTCTTTATGGACCTTGCTTTGTGCACTTGTGGGCAGTCGTGTTGGAACAGGATGGGGCCATCCCCAAACTGTTCCCACAAAGTTGGGAGCATGAAATTGTCCAAAATGTCTTGGTATGCTGTCGTCTTAAGAGTTCCCATCACTGGAACTAAAGGTCCAAGCCCAACCCCTGAAAAACAACCCCACACCATAATCCCCCCTCCACCAAATGATTTGGACCAGCGCACAAAGCAAGGTCCATAAACCTTGAGGACACCCTTCCCAGAAGAGTTGAAGCTGTTATAGCTGCAAAGGGTGGGCCAACTCAATATTGAACTCTACCGACTAAAACTGGGATGCCATTAAAGTTCATGTGTGTGTAAAGGCCGGTGTCCCAATACTTTTGACAATATAGTGTATGTGTTATGCGGGCGACAACAGGTTGATATACATTTTTTTATTTCTACATGTCTGGTGTTCACATGTAACATGCGTTTTTCTGCTCTTTTCTTAGTCTTGGACGCATAATATCCAGAAGGAGAAGGAATTCCTACGGAAACTGGTGAAATCACGTGTAATTAATGACCTCACTAGCGGCATCTGATGGAAGCGAGGGACGTTCACCGAACACTAACCATTGCCAGCGCGGAACTCCCGAACCCTCCAGAGGAAGCGCAGAAAGGCTTGCATGCCATTAGAGCGTCCCGGATTTCCAAGGGGGGGAGGGGGGGCGGCTCACGGACTCGGCTGCCATACAAGGAGGAAGAGTTGTGATTATGGCGACCTGCAAACACACTATTCTCAAAGAACTTTTTTTTTTTTTTAAAGTAGTTTAAACTTTAAATGAAGAACACTTATAATGCGTACAAGATTCACCGTGCCAAACGTACCTCGGGTTTAGGTTGCGAGGTGCGGGGCGGTACACCATGAATGTATAAAGTATTATTATTTTAGGTACAAGCATGGGATCGCTGTGTGCGCAGGAGGTGGAGATATGGCGGGAACGATACAAATCCGTCTGAATTGTGACATATCTCTGGCTGCTTCCTGCAGACTTAACTTATCACCGTCCAGGGTTGGGGCATTGTTGGTGCTGCTAATAATGTAGATGGGCAAATATCGGTCTATCTATATATGTCTGTCTTTGAGTTTATTGTTATGTTTGATTGGGGTTGAGGGAGGGAGGGGGGACGGGAAACTTGTATACTGTACGATCATCAGTCAGTGTTAGAATTGCGCCGTTGAACAGTGTTTGAATCCTTTGCACCTACAAGAAGTAGAACTGTCGGCCTCGGGGGGGGGAGGGGGGATGGGCCGTGTCATGGCCTCCCTTTGCAGCTACAGGTTGACAGCGTGATCTGAGCACAGAGCGGCTCCTCCACCACGGACATATGACTCCCAGACACATCAGCAATACATTTCATATCAGTAATGACTCCTCGGCCAGCACTAGACTTTCATCTCCTGTATATCGGTCCTCATTCCAGGACTGTCAAAGGGTAATTCCTGGAATTGGATGCATCATTAAACTCCATTCTGTGCCAGAAACGCTACATTGTGTCCGCCTTTATCTTTAGCCCTGTGATGTCATCGTTGGTGATTGTTTTCGTTTTCTGAGGGTTTTAGAATGAATGAATGAAACCAATGACAAGAAATAACTTCATTTCAGAAGCCTTCCAATACATCAGAAGTCCCCCCCATCACTTCAGAGCTCCCCTTACATACACTATATTGCCAAAATTATTGGGACGCCTGCCTTTCCACGCACATGAACTTTAATGACATCCCAGTCTTAGTCTGCAACTCCTGCCTCCAAACTGCTAAACAAACCTACTACAACCCTATCATCAAAACCCTCTCGTCCAAACCTCGTCAACTCTTTTCTACCCTTAATTCCTTACTTCACCCCCCACTGCTCCCACCCACCAACTTGCTTACTGCTCAACAGTTTGCCAACCATTTCAAAAGAAAAATCAACACCATTCGCAAGGAGATATCCAGCATTCAACTTCCTCCCCTACCCAACACATCAGGTCCAACACCACACTCAATACTCTCCTCCTTCTGCCCAGTTACCACCGATGAAGTTGATAAACTCCTCTCCACGGCCCACCTCACCACCTGTCCCCTGGACCCTGTCCCCTCACAATTACTGCGACCACCTTCCCGCTCTATCCTAAACTCCCTAACCCACATCTTCAACCTCTCCGTCTCCAGCACCTTTCCTTCCCCGCTCAAACATGCAATGGTTACCCCCATACTTAAAAAACCCTCACTAGACCCCACCTGTTTGAATAACTTAAGACCCATCTCCCTGCTCCCATTTGCCTCCAAGCTCATCGAAAGCTTTGTCCATGACCGAATGAGTCGCTACCTTACGGACAACAACCTCTCGACCCCCTACAGTCTGGCTTCCGTTCACAACATTCTACTGAAACTGCCCTACTAAAACTCACCAATTACCTACTAACTGCTAAAACCAATGGCCATTACTCCATACTCATACTCTTAGACCTCTCTGCTGCCTTCGACACAGTTGACCACCTGCTCCTCCTCAGCAAACTACACTCCCTTGGCCTCTGTGATTCTGCTTTATCCTGGTTCTCCTCCTACCTATCTCAGCGCACTTTCAGTGTCACTTACAACTCCATCTCCTCTACTCCTCTTCCTCCCTCTGTTGGGGTACCCCAAGGCTCTGTCCTTGGGCCCCTCCTACTATCTCGCTCTATACCTCTTTCCTGGGCCAGTTGATAACCTCCCATGGCTTCCAATACCACCTCTACGCCGATGACACCCAGATCTTTCTCTCCACTCCTCAACTCACCCCCTCGATCTCCTCACGGATCTCAAACTTACTGAATGACATCTCGGTATGGATGTCACACCACTTTCTCAAACGCAATCTTTCTAAAACTGAGCTTGTAATATTTCCTTCTTCCCGGTCCCCCCCCCATGACTTTACCATTAAGATCAACAGCAAAACCATTGTTTCCTCCACACATGCCAGGGTGCTGGGTGTAATCCTTGACTCTGACCTCTCCTTCAGCCCCCACATCCAATCACTGGCTAAATCCTGCCGCCTTAACCTCCGCAACATCTCCAGAATTCGACCCTTCCTGACTAATGACACCACAAAGCAACTTATTCACTCCTTGATTATTTCCCGCCTTGACTACTGCAACTCTCTCCTTAATGGCCGACCCTTACACAGGCTCCTCACCCTTTCCGTCTATTATGAATGCTGCTGCTAGACTAATACACCTCACTAATCGATCCGTGACTGCTACCTCTCTCCGCCAATGCCTTCACTGGCTTCTCCTACCCCACCGTATAAAATTCAAAATGCTAACCACAACATACAAGGCCATCCACAACATCGCCCCCATCTACATCACCAACCTCATCTGCAGATATCGCCCCAAACTGTCCCCTCTGCTCCTCCCAGGACCTCCTGCACTCTAGCTCCCTTGTTACCTCCTCTCATGCTCGTCTTCAGGACTTCTCCAGAGACTCTCCCATCCCTGCCCCAGTATATCCGATCAGCCCCTACCCTGTCCACCTTTAGCAGATCTCTGAAAACTCACTTATTCAGGGAAGCCTATCCCACACCCACCTAACAAACCCATCAAATCATTCCCCGCATCTATTACCTTTTGTACCACCACCCCCTCCCTTTAGAATGTAAGCTCTACAAGCCAGGCCCTCCTGTCCCTTCTGTATTGTACTGTAATTGTGCTGTCCCCCCTCTACATCGTAAAGCACTGCATAAACTGTTGGCGCTATATAAATCGTTATTAATAATAATAATAAAAATAATAATAGTCCGTAGGGTTCAATATTGAGTTGGCCCACCCTTTGCAGCTATAACAGCTTCAACTCTTCTAGGAAAGCTGTCTACAAGGTTTAGGAGGGTGTCTATGGGAGTGTTTGACCATTCTTCCCGAAGCCCATTTGTGAGGTCAGGCACAGATGTTGGATGAGAAGGCCTTGCTCGCATTCTTCACTCTAATTCATCCCAAAGGTGTTCTGTCGGGTTGAGGTCAGGACTGTGTAGTGGTAATCCTGCCAGTAACGCACTTCCTGTCCTAGGGTGACAATGCTCACTGCGCTATATTTATGGAGGAGCAGCGTTGTCATCCTAAGCTGCTCTCCTGGTTGTGACCACAAACACCCCAAACTCGCTCATCCATGTCTTTATGGACCTTGCTTTGTGTACTGGTCCAAATCATTTGGTGGAGGGGGGATTATGGTGTGGGGGGCGTTTTTCAGGGGTTGGGCTTGGCCCCTTGGTTCCAGTGAAGGGAACTCTTAAGGCCTCAGCATACCAAGACATTTTGGACAATTTCATGCTCCTAACTTTGTGGGAACAGTTTGGGGATGACCCCTTCCTGTTCCAACATGACTGCGCACCAGTGCACAAAGCAAGGTCCATAAAGACATGGAAGAGCAAGTTTGGGGTGGAGGAACATGACTGGCCTGCACAGAGTCCTGACTTCAACCCCATAGAACACCTTTGGGATGATATAGAGCGTAGACTGCGAGCCAGGCCTTCTCGTCCAACATCACTACCTGACCTCACAAATGTACTTCTGGAAAAATGGTCAAACATTCCCATAGACACATTCCTAAACCTTGTGGACAGCCTTCCCAAAAAGGGTGCAAAGGGTGGGCCAACTCAATATTGAACCCTACGGACTAAGACTGGGATGCCATTAAACTTCATGTGCGTGTAAAAGCAGGCGCCCCAATACATTTGACAATATAACCGTTTGTAATGGTATACTTACCTGAGCCCAATCTTGATCCAATGATGTGCACGGGAACAGCAGTTGTCTCGACTCTCTCTCTCTCTCTCCTCATTGGCTCAGGGACAGCTGCAGGAGCCATTGAAGCAGGGTTTAAAACAGGAAAATCTGGATGCCGAACACCGGATAAAGTTGAAAACATCTTCTTTATTGTAAAACTTGGATCATAAAAGACAGGACAATCAGGCGGGTAGTACATACACAGCTGACGCGTTTCACGCTCTAGTTCGAGCGCTTACTCATAGCAGGAGCCATTGGCCAGTGAGGAGAGAGGGAGCGGGCCAAGTCATGCTCTGTGTGTCCATAGCGGGGCTGGGGGGCGAGCATGCAGGAGTGCCCCCATAGCAAGCATGAGGGCACTCATCAGAAAGGAGGAGCCAGGAGCGCTGGCGGAGGACCTGAGAAGAGGAGGATCGGGACTGCTCTGCAAAACATTACACAGAGCAGGTAAGTATAACAGGTTTGTTATTTTTAAAAAATATATATATTCTTGGATTACAATCACTTTAACTTCAGGATCTGGTAGACACCTGGTAGTGCAGGACCAATACGGATGAGGATAGGATCTGGTGTAAATACAAAAGAGGGGGCGTTGTCTTTGGAAGAGGTGAACCAGCAATGAAAGTTCGGTGTGTGGACCTGGTTTTGGTCTTATGTAACAAAAATGGAAATTGAAGCGTCAAGAACTTCTAAGAGGTCCAGATATAACTTTATTCCAGTAGAAGTCAGGGGGACATTTCAAAAAGTATCCAACACAAAGGTCCCAGAGTGCCTCCTTCATCAGGTCTTCAAAAAAATATAGAGTCGCTAAGAACTTCTAATCAGAACAAAGAGGTTTTTTCTAGATCTAGAAAAAACATAATGACATCTCTGTATCAATCTGATATCAATAAAATATCCGCTCCTTGTTTTTTCGTTTTTAAATTTGACACGGGGGTGGGGATATTGTATTGATATCGGATTGATCTGGAGATGTCCGTATGTTTTTTTCTAGTCCTGATGAAGGGGGCCTTCTTGAACCCCCGAAACAGATTGGATACTTTTTGGATTGTCCTCCTGGCTTTTATTAGACTAAAGTTGTATCTGGACCTCTTAGCAATGGTGTGGTGGTACAAATTTCATTTTTGTTACATTATACTGCAAGCCAAGGAGACCATGGAGATTCCCTGGGTTTTCTTCACCTTTATCTTTAGCCCTGTGATGTCATCATTGGTGAAGTTTTCATTCTGATGGTTTTAGATTACTTGAAAAACAAAATGTGAAGAGCAGTTGTGCTCTCGTAACTTATATCCACCAATCCTGTTCTGGCAACTTGTAGTGGTGTTCTGTGCTGTTTATCTCTGCAGCTACAAATCACTGACCTACCTCGGTCATCTGCTGCTCCATTGGTTTAAATAATTAGCTACTGAAACTGGCGATTCCTAAAGCTTAGTTCCAGGATCTGGTAGATACACAGTAGTGCTGGATTAATAGGGATGAGAATTGTATCTGGTGTAAATACAAAAGAGGGGGCATTGTCCTTTGGAGGAGGTGAACCTACAACGAAAGCATGGTGTGTGGACCTGGTTTTGATCCTATGTAATGAAAATTTTAAATTGAAGCGTCAAGAACTTCTAAGAGGTCCAGATTCAACTATGATTCAATAAAAGTTGGGGACAATCCAAAAAGTATCCAACGTGTCTCAAAGGTGCCCAGAATGCCTCCTTTATCAGGGCTAGAAAAAAATATAGGGACATCTCCTCATGACCACACACACTCATACAGGTTGAACTGGATGGACTGGTGTCTTTATTCAACCTTACCAACGGTGTATATGATCTGTTTCCTGGGCAGGTGGCTTCTATACCTCAGAGGATCTCCACAATCTCCTTGGCCTGCAGTATAATGCAACAAAAAATAGAAATTGAAGTGCCACACCACTGCTAAGAGGTCCAGATACAACTTTATGCCAATAAAAGTCAGGGGGACAATCCAAAAGGTACCCAACGTGTTTTGGGATCCAAGAGCAGCCCTTTCATCAGGGCTAGAAAAAAAGAACATCTCTGTATCAACCTGATATCAATACAGTATCCCCTCCTTGGGGTATTTGGTTTTAAATGTGATGCTGAGGAGGGGATATTGGATTGATACCAGATTGATAGGGAGATGTTTGTATGTTTTTTTTTTCTCTAGCCCTGATGAAGGGGCATTATTGGACCCCCAAAATGTGTTGGTAATTTTTGGATTGTCCTCCTGACTTATTAGAATAAAGTTGGATCTGTGTGGACCTCTTAGCAGTGTTATGGTTGTGTGTTTCTATTTTGTAAAATTATAATACAAGCCAATGAGACCGTGGAGATCCTCTGGAGTGTGGAAGTCACCTACCCAGGAAACAGATCATTTACATCAACATCAATACGCTATAGCAATACCAGTGAGACAGCCCTACGGGTCCAGCAATATTTTTCCACTTTCCTCAACTGGTTTAGGTCCTAGGCCGCTCCCTCTTGGATTACGATAGAGGAATATCAGAAGATCAAATTCTGGATATCGTCTTAGTTGTGTCTGGGTAAAAACCATCATCTCGCTTGGACTTCACGTATTGGGCAGGAACATTAGATACAGGGAAGACGTTTCAGTGGACAGTGCTCCACCTTCTTCAGGATTTAAATAATGTCAGCGAAACCTGACCACAATTTGGGCCGCCAAGATTCAGTCGACTGCCCTTACTTCAGAGAGTTTACACTGACATTCAGACCAGTTTTAGCAAACTTCTAGGTTTTTCCAGAAAATTCCCTGGAGAAGTGGGAGGCCTACCCCCAAAACATGTTGGCTGCATTTGACGTTCCTGTAAAGTTAACATTTTAAAGAAATTTCCTTGTGAGATGACTATTTCAGTCTGAGCTTTGCTGTACAGGAACTGCAAGAGGCTGTTGATACCAAGTCAAATTCAGGTACGTACACCCCTGCATTTATTAATACATGTCATAATGTAATGCCTTAATTTGTGTCTTTATATCTGCCTGGAATTCAGCTGCTCCTAATACTTGTAAAAAGTCATTTAGATCAGTGGTCCATGGAGCACTGAAGATCCACAAGTAAATGCTTGTGGTCCCTAGAGGTCCTGCTGCAAATCAACATTGTGGCCGATGTATTTCGTCCAATGATGTTTCCAGTGTTGTTCTCAATGCGTCAGCATGCATTAATACCACATGCCTCCTCTATAGTTCCAGCTCCTGTTAACTCAGAGGGAGACGCGGGAGTAGTGCAGAGAGCAGGAGGTGAAGAAGGAGGGGACTTCCAATGGCAGTGCTGATCACAGACTGTGGGAGGGAGCATGGAGCTTGAGCACATAGCTGGATAAGGAGGTGAGATCCAATGATGAGTCTGTGTAAGGCAGCAGTGTGATGCTGAGTGCGGGAGTTGGAGGGGGCAGAGAGCCGGAGCATTGTGTGTATAAAGCAGCAGTGTGATCCAGGTGAAGGGGGGCAGAGAGCCGGAACATTGTGTGTATAAGACAGCAGTGTGATCCAGGGGGAGGGGGCAGGGAGCTGAAGCATTGTGTGTATAAAGCAGCAGTGTGATCCAGAGGGAGGGAAGCAGAGAGCCGGAGCATTGTGTGTACAAGGCAGCAGTGTGATCCAGGGGGAGAGGGGCAGAGAGCGGGAGCATTGTGTGTATAAGGCAGCAGTGTGATCCAGATGGAGGGGAGCAGAGAGCCGGAGCATTGTGTGTACAAGGCAGCAGTGTGATCCAGTGGGAGAGGGGCAGAGAGCCGGAGGATTGTGTGTATAAGGCAGCAGTGTGATCCAGGGGGGCAGAGAGCCGGAGCTTTGTGTGTACAAGGCAGCAGTGTGATCCAGGAGGAGGGGAGCAGTGAGCCGGAGCATTGTGTGTATAAGGCAGCAGTGTGATCAGGGGGAGAGGGGCAGAGAGCCGGAGCACTGTGTGTATAAGGCAACAATATGATCTGGGGGGGGAGGCAGAGAGCCGGAGCATTGTGTGTATAAGGAAGCAGTGTGATCCATGGGGAGGGGGGCAGAGAGCTAGAGCATTGTGTGCATAAGGCATGTAAAATTCATATTAGAGGTCCGCGGGATTCAAAATTGTGAGTTTAGTGGTCCGTGAGTTCCGAAAGGTTGGCAACCACTGAATAATCTCTTGGCACCGATGGCACACAAATATGGGGCCTCTTGGTGGGTGGGCCTTGGCACCGAGCAGCTGCATATTTGCGTACCACATTGCGTGCTCCCGGCACATTTACCGGCGGCTAACCTAAAGCTCCCGATTGCTTCTTGGAGATTTCCGATTATGTGACAACCAATCACAGCGGTCCCATGATCATAGTCTCCGCCCCACCTCCCGGCAGCCCTTAAAGGGCCAGGAGGCGGCAGCCCTAAGGGGCTAAGACAGGTACAAATCTTTCTGATATTCTCTGATAAAAAACTGTAAATATTTTTTCCAGGGTTAAAAAACTAGGACTGAGCCATTCTATCCCCGCTACAAATCACTCATGTGACAAGGACATTACTCCTACCAACTATACAGCCGTGGCCAACAGTTTTGAGAATGACACAAATATTAATTTTCACAAAGTCTTCAACCTCAGTGTTTTGAGATCTTTTTGTCAAATGTTACTATGGGATACTGAATTATAATTACAAGCATTTCATTAGTGTTAGAGGCTTTTATTGACAATGACATGAAGTTTATGCAAAGAGTCAATATTTGCAGTGCTGACCCTTCTTTTTCAAGACCTCTGCAATTCTCCCCGGCGTACTGTCACTCAAATTCTGGGCCACATCCTGACCGATGGCCACCCATTCTTGCATAATCAATGCTTGGAGTTTGGTGGGTGTTTTTGTTCACCCGCCTCTTGAGGATTGCCCACAGGTTCTCAATGGGATTAAGGTTTGGGGTGTTTTCTTGGCCTTGGACCCAAAATTTTCAATGTTTTGTTCCCCAAGCCACTTAGTTATCACTTTTGTTCTATGGCAAGGTGCTCCGTCATGCTGGAAAAGGCATCGTTTCTCACCAAACTGTTCTTGGATGGTTGGGAGAAGTTGCTCTCGGAGTTTGTTTTTGTACCATTCTATATTCATGGCTGTGTTCTTAGGCAAAATTGCGAGTGAGCCCACTTCCTTGGCTGAGAAGCAACCCCACACATGAATGGTCTCAGGACCCATGACACAGGACTGATGGTAGCACTCACCTTTCTTCTCCAGACAAGGTTTTTTTCTGGATGCCCCAAACAATCGGAAACAGGGATTCATTAGAGAAAATGACTTCAGCAGTCCTATCCCTGTACCTTTTGCAGAATATGTCTGTCTCTGATGTCTTTCCTGGAGAGAAGTGGCTTCTTTGGTGCCCTTCTTGACACCAGGCCATCCTCCAAAAGTCTTCTCCTCACTGTGCATGTAGATGTCCTCACACCTGCCTGCTGCCATTCCTGAGCACTGGTGGTGCCCCGATCCCGCAGCTGAATCAACTCTAGGAGACGGTGCTGACGCTTGCTGGACTTTCTTGGGCGCCCTGAAGTCTTCTTCACAAATGCAGTGGAAATGTTTTTTTTTGGGGGGATTACATTCATTTTCAAGGTATAGAGGGACTGCAATTTATTTATCGGCGTATAACACGCACCCGCGTGTTATAGGAGGGAATTTTAAGGAAAAAAACTTTTAGGAGGGAAGTTTTAGGAAAAAACTTACATTTAAATGCCCATCAATGCAGCCTCATCAGTGTCCATCTGCAGCCTTGTCCATCATTGCAGCCTTGCCCAGTGTCCATCTGCAGCCTTGCCCAGTGCCTTTGCAGCCTTGCCAGTCTCTTTGCAGCCACTTATTTTTTTAAATTGGCGTCAATCTCCGCTGACTGTGAGCGGAGAGAAGCGAGCGCCGAGAAGGTACACAAAGCTGAGTGTAATTGGCTAGTTTCGGCTCCTCTCGCAGTCCCGCCCCTGACTGTGAGTAGAGCCGAGAATAGCCAAGTACACTCGGCTATGTGTGTATCGCTGGCGCTCGCTCCGCTCCACTCACAATCAGCGGAGATCGCGGGAATCGGCGTATGACATGCACCCACGATTTTCCCCTGATTTTACGGTAATTGCAATTCATCTGATCACTCCTCATAATGTTCTGGAGTATATGCAAATTGCCATCATAAAACCTGAGGCAGAAGACTTTGTGAAAATTAATATTTGTGTCATTCTAAAAGCATTTGGACATTGCAAACTGACAGCAGATATGGCGGCAAAGACTGGGACCATTGTTGGCAGGTGGCATCGTTCACTGACCGCAGCCCGACGTCAGCACTCATTATTATGGAGGGAGATTGGATGCCGCTTGATGTCAGCACTCGTGTCATTTATGCACTGTCAGTGCGGCGCTCATTATTTTAACACATTAAATACACAGACTCTCTCCCCTGTGTAAACCAATACCTTCCAGCATCTGATTCTGGCGTCACCAAGTCTTACTTGTTTAGACAATTCATGTAAATCTCATGTATAGGTAAATTAGATTTATCCTGACTGCCAGCGTGTTTATAGCAGAGCCAATGGCTGGTATGTCGTTGTGTCTGTCCTGCCACCCGGCCAGAAAAATGAGAGACGTTCACAACTCCCGGTGGAGGGGAGCTCACGAGAAGGAGACCCGTGTGCAAAGGACTCACAAAACGAGTCTGCTTTGCAGCTACTTTATTTGCTGCTCTTCAGAAGGATGCTTCAGGCTGTATATATAAATCTGAAAGCAGCACCATTCTCAGGTCAGGTGTTATCGGGGAGGCCGTTGGAGGATTTATGTCCATCCAGTCTTAAGATTTACACAGCTCTGCGAGACTGGAGACCCAGGGATGGTGACCTGATTTTTCTTTGCTGCAGTTATGCTGGACTGGGGGCAGTGGAAGTAGAAAATATCCTGGGGCCACGTCACCCACCACACATTGTGGATTGTCACTTTCCACGTCGTCTGCCACCAGATGCGGATTGTCACTTGCTGTGTCACTTGCCTGCTACAAGGTGCAGATTGTCACTTGCTGTGTCCTAGAGTGAAGGCAGGCAGCAGAGAGATGATGTAATCTCTCTGCTGCCCGCGGCTGCACAGTGTGGGTGGAACTGCGGTGGTGCAGGGCGGGCGGTGAGAGAATATGTCACCTCTCTGCCTGCTCACCTGCCGACTAGCCTGTTCGGCTGCTCACCCGTGGGCTCCCTAACTAGCCTGCCCGCTCACCCGCTGACTGGCCCGCCTGCTCACCGCCGGGCACGCTGACTGGATCACCCGCCTGCCCGTCACTAATTTCTGGGGGGGGCAATTGCCCCCCCTGGATCCACCCCTGAGTGAGAGGAATAGTGCCCCATTGTTGGTGTCAGTGGGAGGAATAGTGTCCAATTGGTGTCAGTGGAAGGAATAGTGACTCGTATCAATGTAAGGAATAGTTCCCCAAGGGCCAGATAAAGGCAAGCAAAGGACTACATCGGGCCCCTTGGCCGCCATTTGGAGACCACTGATATAGGGCAATAATCAAGTCAAATAACGGTATTTATACTAGCTGCATTTAAAGAGAGACTGTCCCCTCGATGCTCTGTTCCATTCTGCAACAATGCACTCAAAAATGGAAAGGCAGTGCTGCGGAACCCAGGTTGGTTTAGGATCGCAGGCCCAACACTCCTTGGCTGGGCCGGTACATAGCGCCGCTCACATCAGGACTGGAGTGAGGACGGAAGTTGGCCACCTCTTTCTCAAGGCACGTTGCATGAGAACCTGGCGCTAAGGCCAACAGGCTGGTTGTACCCAAGTTGATTAATCAATCAGTTTGGGTACATTCCGCCTGCCCATACATGGTTTGACTCTCAGCCGGTTCCTGCTGAACCGGCCAAGATGTGAACCGTCTATGGCCAGCTTAAAGGGTAACTCAACTTTCGTGGGAAATAAAATAGCAAATAAAAATCGCATATACAATTGCGACTCACATCATGTTGCGATTGAATGTTATGAAAAATTACCTTTCCTTTTCAATCTGCAGCCACTGTAATTTTCTGAAAATGTAATATGGCCACCTGGAGGTCTTCTGTACACAGAATGTGTACAGACCGCCCTCCAGAAACATAATTTCCTGCTTGTGTGATTGGCTCACTGATTTTCCCAGAAGTCTACACTAAGATACAAGTCTGATTTTTGGCATCCCCTGCAACAAAAATGTCATTTTGGTGAGATTCTCCCAATAGGAAATCACGTCTAAAGGGATACAGACCCTGCCACTTTCCTCATTAGAGCCCTACAGGTGCAGAAGCTGATTGATAATTATGAAACCACTCTCATTAGATTCACTTACCACATGGACACAGAGAAACACACAGGGATTTCTTCAGGATAACAAAAGGAAGGAATCTGCAACAAAGATTATTAAAATCCCTGCAATGTATATAGGTCGTCCGGGGGGGGGGGGTTCAACAAAAGATTCTGATTCTGATATCTGATTCTGAGTCAGGGTTTTGTGCGAGAACTACTGAAAGTCATCAAAAGCCAAGCTTCTGTAAAAAAAAAAAGTAGTACGGGCTTTTTTAACCAGGGTGGCCAGGCACCCTGGGGTGCCTTGAGGTTTCTTCAGGGGTGCTCTGGCAAAATGCCTAAAAATTGCCCAAAAATTGTATACAAGCCAGCGTGTGGATGAGGCCTGTCTTTTATTTACACTAAGTCACAGGTTTTCATTGTGCACCATTACAACCTTCTAGTTGTCGGCGTCCTAACAACCAAAGGCATCATCAGTTGAGAAGGAGGATGTCAGTCGCCTGCATAGCATCCTTGTTTGACCCTCCCCAGCCCCTCTCCATCAGATGGGCAGGGGAGGGGTCATATTAGCTGACTGATGGAGAAAAACTGAGGGAGAAGAGAAACATTGAAATACTAGTCAGTACCAGTTTGCAAAAGTGTATTTGCTTTGAAAGAATAAATCACCTCTAACGCTGGGTGCCCTACTTGGATATGTTGATGTCGCTGCATTATGTAAAACTATTATGCCGCGTACACACAGTCGGACTTTTCGTCTACAAAAGGCCGACGGACTAAAGCTGGCTGACAATCCGATCGTGTGTGGGCTTCCCCGGACTTTCAGTGGACTTTTCCAGCCTCAAATCTGACGGACTTTAGATTTGGAACATGCTTCAAATCTTTACGTCGTAACTACGCCGGACCCAGAAATCCGCTCGTCTGTATGCTAGTCCGACGGACAAAAACCGACGCTAGGGCAGCTATTGGCTACTGGCTATCAACTTCCTTATTTTAGTCCGGTGTACGTCATCACGTACGAATCTGTCGGACTTTTATGTGATCGTATGTAGGCAAGTCCGTTCGTAAGAAAGTCTGCCGCAAGTCCGCCAAATGTCCGTCGAAAGTCTGTCGGACGGGCTGTCGGACTTTTGTAGACGAAAAGTCCGACCGTGTGTACGTGGCATTAGAATAGTTTTAACATTTTAGAATGGGGTTGCCTTGAGACTGCCCATCATTTTTAAAGGGTGCCTCAAGACTGTCCATCATTTTTAGAGTCAAATATATTTTTATTAAGTTTGCAAGGTTATACAGAGCCATTTAACACTGGCAAAACGTAATATGTAGCAATTAGCATGGTAGAAAACAATTTGTCTGTACACAAACTTATACATATAGAGAGCGGAGTATATAAGAATGAGTGTATACCAGTTTGGTTCAGATTCAATCCTATGGATAACATATAAATCATGCTACTGAACAACCACAGTTCCATAATTTCAACGTCTGCTGTTGTATCATAAAAGAGATGGGAAGGAGAGAGTAGTGAAAAGAAGAAAGAGAGAGAGGGGAAGGAGAGAGGAAAGAAGGTGGGGAACGGGCAAGGGTAGGGGGGTCAAGTCAGGCTGGCAGGCCCTGGGGCAACACAACGGGCGCTCTAGGTTGAATTTATTTGGTCAGGTAGCTTTAGCAGACTTTTCAAGGCATTGGAGGTGGTGTAATCAATCCATATTAGCCACATAGTTTGGAATTTATCATAGGTGTCATTATCTAAGGCGATCATCTCTTCCATTCTCATGATATCATTGACAATAGAGACCCAGGAGGATAGCAGTGGGGTAGTAGTAGTTTTCCAGTAAAGTAGTATGAGTTGTCTAGCTGCTGATAGGAAAAAACGAAGTAGGGATCGTTTCTGGGAGGGTATTGAACCTGGTAACATGGATAGCAGTGCCACTTCAGGCGTGGGCGTCATGGGTTTATCATAGAGGCTACTGTACACGGCAAAAACCCGTGACCAAAACGGCTGGATGGCTTTGCACTTCCACCATATGTGGAGATAATTGCCCTCCGGGTCTCCACATCTCCAACAGGTCGTGGCAGTAGAGGGGAAAATTTTGTGTAACGATTGGGGGTCTCTGTACCATCATGCCAAGAGCTTAAAATGTTTCTCCTGTATATGGCAAGAAATGGAGGACTTGTGTGTGAAGTGAAAAGACTTTTGCCAGTCATCTGGTGAGAGATCCCTGCCTAGGTCAGTGGCCCATCTCCTCGTGTAAGGTGGCAGTTGATCGTGAGTCAGTGAGTGTAGTAGTTTGTAAATGGTGGATAGTAGATGCCTGGGTGTTTCCGAGAGAGAACACAGCTGCTCGTAGTCTGTTAGAGGTCTATGGGTGTAGGTAGAAGAGAATAGACCATCATTTTTAAAAGGTGCCTCAAGACTCCATATTTTTTACAGGGTGCCTCCAGACTGTCCATTATTTTTAAAGGGTGCCTTGACTGAAAAAAAGGTTGAGAAACGCTGAAGTAGTACATGGAAAGGCAAATGCTCATTGGCTACAGTGTGCAATACAAACCGATTATTCTTCATTCAGATACTTTGATAAACTGGGCCCAGTGAAGACTCGATTACTCCACCTGCATTGCTCAAAGCAACCCCAAGGCAAGGACAAGGCAAATAGCTTTTTTTTTTATCAATGGTGCCCATCCACACTGATGTCCTGTGTTGGTGTGCACTGGAAAAAACAATAGAATGTTGCCTTGTATTGCAGCGTCTCACATTGAAACACACAGTAGGCAAAAAAGTGACTTAATTTGCACAAGTCCAGAAAAACACAAAAACATCAAAACATTGCAACGTACTGCAAAAAGTTCATGTTGCAAGAAGATCTGAACAAATGAATGGGGTGGGCAACTACATGGCAAATGAGGTTCAATGTAGAAAATGTAAAATAATGCATTTGGGTGGAAAAAATCTGAATGCAATCTATAGACTGGGGGGAGAACCTCTGGGGGGAATCTAGGATGGAAAAGGACCTGGGGGTCCTAGTGGATGATAGGCTCAGCAACGGCATGCAATGCCAAGCTGCTGCTAACAAAGCAAACAGAATATTGGCATTAAAAAGGGGATCAACTCCAGAGATAAAACGATAATTCTCCCGCTCTACAAGACTCTGGTCCGGCCGCACCTGGAGTATGCTGTCCAGTTCTGGGCACCAGTCCTCAGGAAGGATGTACTGGAAATGGAGAGAGTACAAAGAAGGGCAACAAAGCTAATAAAGGGTCTGGAGGATCTTAGTTATGAGGAAAGGTAGCACTGAACTTATTCCCTTTGGAGAAGAGACGCTTGAGAGGGGATATGATTTCAATGTACAAATACCGGACTGGTGACCCCACAATAGGGATAAAACTTTTTTGCAGAAGGGAGTTTAACAAGACTCGTGGCCACTCATTAAAATTAGAAGAAAAGAGGTTTAGCCTTAAACTACGTAGAGGGTTCTTTACTGTAATGCCGCGTACACACGACCGGACTTTACGGCATACTTGGTCCTGTGGACCGGACTCCGTCGGACAATTCGATCGTGTGTGCACTCCAGCGGACTTTTTTTCCCCAAAAGTCCAACGGACCTAGAAATAAAACATGTTTCAAATCTTTCCGACGGACTCGAGTCTGGTCGAAAAATCCGCTCGTCTGTATGCTAGTCCGACGGACAAAAAACGACGCTAGGGCAGCTATTGGCTACTGGCTATGAACTTCCTTATTTTAGTCCGGTCGTACGTCATCACGTACGAATCCGTCAGACTTTGGTTGATCGTGTGTAGGCAAGTCCGTTCGTTCAAAAGTCCGTCGGACCAGTCCGGTCGAAAAGTCCGCCCGTGTGTACGCGGCATTAGAGTGGTAAGGATGCGGAATTCCCTTCCATAGGCGGTGGTCTCAGCGGGGGCATCGATAGTTTCAAAAAACTATTAGATAAGCACCTGACGACCACAACATACAGGGATATACAATGTAATACTGATATATAATCACACACATAGGTTGGACTTGATGGACTTTTTTCAACCTCACCTACTATGTAACTGTGTTGCGATGAAGCACAGGCCATGGTCTATTCTATGAACAATGATGACCGTGGTGTGAATGAAGACGTAGAAGTGAATCTGCCTGCACTCAGTATCCTGGTGATTCCTGTTGATCTTGCCTCTCCATCGGGCTCTGTATCCAGAAGCTCCTCGGCCTTCCAGAGCCTTCCAGAGCCCGATCCCGGAAGAGAGAACAGAGATGTGCTGTGGTGACTTCCAGCGTGTTTTGTGTTTTTTATGCTGCTCTTCTTTGGAGGTTACAAGTTCACATCTATTGTATCATCCTCATTTGCACGCCCATAGGACCTGGTGTGTGTGCGGCGCTGGCAGGGAATGTGAGACCTGGGGCTGTGCTGAGTTGGGTGTGGACCGAGAAGGCGTTACAGGAATTTGGCACAAGTGAAAAAAGACGGAGAACATTCTCTGCACAGGGAGAATGACCATAGGGTGCACTCCCTCGCGTGCAAAGATCAACCTCTTGTTTTCTGAATGAATACAGGAGTATCTGAGTCATCACGTCTCTTGAACTGCTAAGGCAAATATTTATGGGAAAACGAATAATTCCGGGACAAGTTGCCAGGTCAGTGCAGGGCGGAGCGGTGTTTCCTGAAAGCACGCGGGCCGCCGTCCATGTCAACGGGAGCCAGATAGAGATTACGGCTACAAAGCCACCGCATTCACTGGTGTATATACACTGGAGACAATGCTTTACTGGTTCATTTCCTTCACATCCAGAGGGCATTGCGTGTGCTGATTATCTGGTTGTTGAGATTTTCTGAGAAGATACATTGGGAAAACCAGAGGAAATCTCCAGCCAACTGCTTGGTCCATACAGAAGGTGACTTTGGAGCAGAGACGGCCCGTCCATTAAAGTGGTTGTATTGTCCGCTTGGTCATTTTTACCTACAGGTAAGCCTATAATAAATAGCGAATATCCATGCGCCCGGCCCCTATGCAGGATGCCAGACGCATTAATTCCAACAGGCAGGTGTTTTTTGAAGCACCCAATTAGAGCCAGAGGCATCTTTCAAAATAGGATGGGTTCGGGGGGGGGGGGGGGGGGGTGGGGGGGGGGCAGAGAATGAGCCAGCCCAGGTGTGCTTACAGTAGCAAATGAATATTCGCTATTTGTAACACTGAACCTCCTCCCGGGGATCAGGAATCAGCAAGCAGGTCTTGAGACCCATCACCCGATTGGCTGAAAGGACAAGCAATCCTATTGGACGCCTAGGAGGAGGGGAGGAGATGCACAGCGGAAGCCACCATGATGAAGAAGAGGACGCAGGAGCCGCTGCCTGATGCCTGCCACCTAGATGGGGTAAGCGCCGGACCGACCAGCAGACAATGGGTGGGTGGGCACGGGAGGTGCCGCAGGCCGGCTGCCGGGAGGGGGGTGTGGTTGTTTGCCGCCCCCCCCAAAAACAAAAAAACAGCCGCCACAGATCACATATAAATACGCCAACGGTACAGAGGCAGATCCAAAAATATGTAGCAGATGACATATTGGCCTAAATTGATTAGGAAATTTGATTTTTTTTTCAGTCTTCTTGTTGGATGTGTTTTATAGCAGAAAGTAAAAAATGTTTTGTTTTTTTGTTTCAAAATTTTCGCTCTTTTTTTGTTTATAGCGCAAAAAAAAAAAAAAAAACGCAGAGGTGATCAAATACCACCAAAAGAAAGCTCTATTTGTGGGAAAAAAAGGACATTAATTTTATTCGGGTGCAGGACGACCGCACAATTCTCAAAAGCAACGCAACGCCGTATCGCAAAAAATGTCCTGGTCATGAGGGGGGGGGGTAAATGTTCCGGAGGTCAAGTGTTTAAAAGAGAAGTTCAGGATTTAGGCTACTTTCACACTGAAGGCAGTTTTCAAGCGTTTTAGCGCTAAAAATAGTGACTGTAAAGCGCCTGAAAACTGCCTCCCAAGCCACCCCAGTGTGAAAGCCCGAGTGCTCTCACACTGCAGCGGTGCTGCTTGCGGGACGGGAAAAAAAAGTCCTGCAAGCAGAATCTTTGGGGAAGTTTGGGAGCGATGTATACACTGTTTTCAAACCGCCCCTGCCCATTGGAATGAATGGGCAGCGCTTCGGAAGCTGCGTAGATGCTTTGGTAATGATTAAGCACAAGATGTATGTGTGAAACGCGTCTACTTGACCACAGTTTGGCGTTTCTGGTGTTATCTTTGTGAAGCAAATAAAAGGCAATCGGAAGTTCTGGATGTGCAGCCATTTCTTTCCAAGTTTCCCATGGAGGCGGGCCAGGGCTGGCACTCTGCAAGATACTCCGATCAGCCTTATCTTCATACACCTGGAGCAGCGGTTCTTTTTCTTGTACGCAGTGTGCAAGTAGCCTAAAGAATAAAAAAAACATACTTACCTAGGTGGATGCAGCATAAATCCGATGCTGCATCTGTTCCCCCGCCACCTCTATATCGAGAACTGATCGATCAAAGCCCGCTGATTGCTCAGTTCTTGGTCTTCAGTGAGCAGAGAGCCAGTGACTGTCATACTACACTTGATCTTAGCCAAAAGACTAGGGGGGGCGATTTAGGGGCTTATCTACAATCCCTGTCATTTTTAAATTTTCTGTTTGACTTTTAACCACATGCCGACCGCCTCATGTAGATATACGTTGACAGAATGTCACGGACAGGCAAATGGGCGTACAGGTACGTCCCTTTAAATTTGCCGGCGTGTGGTCGTGTGCGCGCCGCCGGCGGCATGCGCGCGACCCTGCCGCGAGCTCCATGATCGTGCCCGCGGGACCCGCGGACTCCATGTCCAGCTCCCGCAATCGTGTCACGGAGCTGAAGAACGGGGAGATGTCAGTGTAAACACAACATCTCCCCGTTCTTCCTAGTGACATGTCACTGATCGTCTGTTCTCTCTCATCGGGAGCAGCGATCATTGACGTTTCACTCGTAGCCACGCCCCCTAACCGTTAGAATCACTCTCTAGGACACACTTAACCCCTTCCTAGCCCCCTAGTGGTTAACCCCTTCACTGCCAGTCACATTTACACAGTAATCAGTGCGTTTTTAATCGCACTGGTCGCTGTATAAATGACAGTGGTCCCAAAATAGCGCCAAAAGTGTCTGATGTGTCCGCCATAATGTCGCAGTCACAATAAAAATCGCAGATCGCCGCCATTACTAGTAAAAAAAAAAAATGATTAATAAAAATGCCATAAAACTATCCCCTATTTTGTAGACGCTATAACTTTTGCGCAAACCAATCAATAAGCGCTTATTGTGATTTTTTTTTACCAAGAAGAATACGTATCGGCCTAAACTGAAGAAAAAAAATGTTTTTTATATATATTTTTGGGAGATATTTATTATAGCAAAAAGTAAAAAATATTGCTTTTTTTTTCAAAATTGTTGCTCTTTTTTTGTTTATAGCGCAAAAAATAAAAACCACAGAGATGATCACATTCCACCAAAAGAAAGCTCTATTTGTGGGAAAAAAAGGACGTCAATTTTGTTTGTGAGCAAAGTGGCACGACCGCGCAATTGTCAGTTAAAGCGACGCAGTGCCAAATCGCAAAAAGTACTGGTGTTTGGCCAGCCAAATGGTCCAGGGCTGAAGTGGTTTAACAATACCAAGATTGTCCCATGTGGTGCTGAAAAATGAAGCGTAGTCTATAACAAGGGAAGACAACTTACAAGAGCCTTCGGAAAAGTGGAGCAACCTATGACACTGTCTGCAAAACCCATCCACAAAAAAACAAAAACAAATGTGTGACACCTGTGGAAGGTGGTCTCAATGGGAAACTTTGGAGGTGAAATGCGTAAATGTTAACAGGTGGTATGTGTACATACACTATATTGTCAAAAGTATTGTGACGCCTGCCTTTACACGCACATGAACTTTAATGGCATCCCAGTCTTGGTCCGTAGGGTTCAATATTGAGTTGGCCCACCCTTTGCAGCTATAACAGCTTCAACTCTTCTGGGAAGGCTGTCCACAAGGTTTAGGAGGGTGTCTATGGGAATGTTTAACTTTCTTCCAGAAGCGCATTTATGTGGTTAGGCACTGATGTTGGATGAGAAGGCCTGGCTCGCAGTCTCCGCTCTAATTCATCCCAAAGGTGTTCTATCGGGATGAGGTCAGTACTCTGTGCAGGCCAGTCAAGTTCCTCCACCCCAAACTCACTCCTCCATGTCTTTATGGACCTGGTTATGGCTGGTTACACCCTCGGGCACAAAATCTTCTTTGCCACTGACCTTACACAGTCACTGTCACATATAAATATTTAAAATATACTTTTTATTCGTCTTCAAAATGAATACTGCCCACAAGGCACTTCTGGAACACCAAACTTTGACCACCATATCTAGAAAAAGAACATCTCTTATAACACTGCACAAGCCTGGCCAGGAAAATGCTTTATGTAATGACCACCCTTACAATGAAACCGTGCTCAGAATTCCAAGTCAAGAGCATATATTCCTATATAATAATAATATACTTTCTTTGAATATATACAAGAGAGCACAATCCATAATGTGTATGTAGCAGACGATACAGTCTCACCATGTCATTTCATCCATGGTTCTGAATGTTCCTGCCATAGAACGCCACCATTGCCAAAGGGGGACTACCATCTGGGGGCCAGTGACTCCATTGTATATCTTGTGGGCGAAGTGAAATTAATTAAAAAATATCATAAAAATAATTGAAGAATGTTGAGCATTCCATATGGCTTGAGGAACTCGCCATGCCTGAGACTTAACAACGATTTTCTGTAATGGCACAAGCCTCTTTGTTAATTAAGAGTGACCTGCT
This sequence comes from Aquarana catesbeiana, assembly GCA_037953035.1. Taxonomy (NCBI): domain Eukaryota; kingdom Metazoa; phylum Chordata; class Amphibia; order Anura; family Ranidae; genus Aquarana; species Aquarana catesbeiana. Next base: position 507,097 of record JBBHAA010002458.1, read on the forward strand.
CCATGTTCTATGCCGTGTCTAAACAGGTGGAGCAGCAGAGATGGAGATGCTTAAGCCGGCCTTACACCTATAGAAATGTTCCAAGATTCAGAAAAGAATGTATAAAAAAAAAACGCTCGTCCGACCATTCGATGATGCCTTCATGGATTCGACTGGCTTGAAAGTACCTTCAGGTGCTCGAATTTTTGTTTGATTACCACCTACTAGCCATACCATGACTTGAATGAAGAAGAACCTTCACAGGCATACTAAACAAAATTTTTATTTCTGTCTGTGTTGCCGTTGGAGAGTACACCTCACATCCTGTCTGGTCAAACTTTGTCATCATGACAGGAAGTGTTGGAAAATGTCTCTAATGGAGCCTTAGACAGGTGTTCTAATCCTTCCTCACTTGTTCCAAAATGAGAAAAAAAAGCTTTTGGCTCGACATTAACTTTAAAGGGGTTGTAAAGGTAAAAATTTTTTCACCTTAATGCATTCTATGCATTAAGGTGAAAAAACTTCTGACAATACCGCCGCCCCCAGCCCCCCCGTTTTACTTACCTGACGCCTCGAAAGTCAGCTTCTCGTTCCCGACATCTATTCCTTCGCTCACCCTGGCCGCTGATTGGCTACAGTGGATGGATTGGAAGCAGCGCAGCCATTGGCTCGCGCTGCTGTCAATCACATCCAATGACGCGGCGCGCTGGGGGGCGGGGCCGAGTGATACAGTGAGCGGCTATAGCCGCCGGCTGTATCACGGGAGCGCGCCCGCAAGCACTAACCACCATGCGAGGGAGCTCGCAGTTAAGGTGGTTAATGCTTGCGGGGAGGAGCTGAAACAGCCGCCGAGGGACCCCAGAAGACCAGGTTCGGGGCCACTCTGTGCAGAACGAGCTGCACAGTGAAGGTAAGTATAACATGTTTGTTATTTTTAAAAAAAAAAAATTTTACCTTTACAACCCCTTTAACATGTTAAGAATATAAAATATTTTATTGTAAATCCAAAACTGGTATAGAGGCACTCGGTCTTTCAGCCGAGATAGATCAAGACAACGTTTTATCATCGATGTTTTGATGGACCTCAGTCCATCTTTGTCAAGACACTAAAACATGGAAGTGAACAGACTAATATATTTGATTGTGATGCCAGTTGCTTAAAAAGAAACCACCTGTTGGTCACATAGGTACCCCTTGGGTCATTACTTTGAAGAACCACCTACAGTTGAGGGTCTTCTGGGGTCCCCATCTGAATCCTGCATTTTTTTTCCATTTTTCTTTGTAGAGTTGTCTAGTTATTGGGTTGGATGGGGTTTGTTGGTGATTTCCAAGTGTTGTCAGAAATGATCCATTGAATTAAAGTCATTCCGATTCTTTTAGCCCCTCCATATTAGTGCTGATTGTGTCTGGGGTAATTTTTCTGCTGGAAGGAGAACCTCATCAGCCTCAGGTCACATACTCAGGTCCAGACTGCAATCGTTTCTTTCTCTAGAACTGTCCCATATTTGACTCCATTCATCTCCCCCCCTTTCCCTACCAGCTTCCCCATACATCCCAGTGAAAAGCATCTTTACGATATGATGCCTCCACCACCATGCTATAGAGTGGAGAATGTGTTCTCAGCATGCTAAGCGTTGGCTGTCCAGCACAAAAAGGCCAAAATGTTCAGCTTTTATCACATCAAACCAAAGAACTTTTTACCAATTACGGCTGTGTCTTGTCTCCCACATGCTTTTTAGCAAACACCAGATGGGATATGGATTTTTTTTTTTTTTTTAACAGTGGTTTTCTTCTGATCACTTCTCCTTGAAGCCCAACATTGTGCAGGGTCCAAGTTATCCTAAGGATGTTCTACGCTTTTTCAGAGCTGTCACTTACTCAGGATAGAGGTTGGTGTAGAAATCAACGGTTTCCCACAGACATTGAAGGATATGTTTAAATATTTTTATGTAACACAGTTCCAAGTTCAGTCTGCAACATCCGAGTTTGGGTCCAAGATGGCTTAGATACACAGAGTAATAAAACGTTTCCTTCAAAACCCTACAAGTCTCTCCCTTTTGGATCTCAGGCTTTCCGCTGCCTGGAAGCTCACCCACTCCTTCCATTATTCCCATCAGCATACATTTTGCCATTGGCAACATTTAACTGTAGTAGAAACTCTCGATTACAGTCACCTAGCTGTTTGAGCAAAACGTATTACAAAAATAAAAAGTAAATTAATGTATTTCATTTTTAATTTTTGTATTTGTGTTTTATTTTTTTTTATGTATTTGTATGTCGTTTTTGTACTGTTGCTTTTTTACATTTTTTTTTCCAAACATATTTTATTGAAAATATATGTTGTGTCCAATACAAAGAGGTATCATTCGTACAATGTAATTCCAAGTTTAAAAAAACAGAATTATAATAAAAAAAGAAAAAAAAAAACATTATTCATATATACAGTAGAAATATATGGCTGTAGGCCAACATAAAATAATGTAAAGAAACACTGCAAATCAAATGGCAAAGTTCTATCTTCAAACACAGGAGTGTACAACCAGGACTTATTCACATAGAGCGAAAGAGAGGATGTAAATATGAGATGGTGGGTGGCTAAGGCCTCATACACACACTGGTTTCTTCAGTTTAACAGAGTTTGGAGTCCCAAAGGAACCTTGCTTCTGAAGAGGCTGAAGAAGAAGCAAGGTTGCTTTGAAACACGTTCCAGCTCCAGCATTTTCCTACTACATAAGGTGGCTTCATACCCTGGGCCCTGTGTTCCATCCATGGCTTTGGCTTTCCAGTGACAGCAGTTCCCTGCTTCCAATCCGCCTCCGTTCCCTTGCCGGTGGCCAAGGCAAGGTATCCTGGTTGCATGTCTGATCTCTGACCCAGAGACTACCTGACTGTCTATTTCATCTTTGTGAGTGCTTTTTTTATATTTTCTATTAAAATTACACTATACATACTACACTATGGTTGTTGCCCTTCTCTCCCCCTCCCAACTTTTTGTCTCCTACTACCAACATATACATTGTGGTGACAAACTTGTGGCTTCCTTATCACCCAGTTGTACAGTATCTCACAAAAGTGAGTACACCCCTCACATTTTTGTAAATATTTTATTGTATCTTTTCATGTGACAACACTGAAGAAATGACACTTTGCTACAATATAAAGTAGTGAGTGTACAGCATGTATAACAGTGTAAATTTGTTGTCCCCTCAAAATAACTCAACACACAGCCATTAATGTCTAAACCACTGGCAACAAAAGTGAGTACACCCCTAAGTGAAAATGTCCAAATTGGGCCCAATAGCCATTTTCCCTCCCCGGTGTCATGTGACTCATTAGTGTTACAAGGTCTCATGTGTGAATGGGGAGCAGGTGTGTTAAATTTGGGGTTATCGCTCTCACTCTCTCATACTGGTCACTGGAAGTTCAACATGGCACCTCATGGCAAAGAACTCTCTGAAGATCTGAAAAAAAGAATTGTTTTTCTACATAAAGATGGCCTAGGCTATAAGAAGATTGCCAAGACCCTGAAACAGAGCTGCAGCATGGTGGCCAAGACCATACAGCGGTATAACAGGACAGGTTCCACTCAGCACAGGCCTCGCCACGGTCCACCAAAGAAGTTGAGGTCACGTGCTCAGCGTCATATCCAGAGGTTGTCTTTGGGAAATAGACGTATGAGTGCTGCCAGCATTGCTGCAGAGGTTGAAGAGGTGGGGGGGTCAGCCTGTCAGTGCTCAGACCATACGCCGCACACTACATCAGATTGGTCTGCATGGCTGTCCTCCCAGAAGGAATCCTCTTCTAACGATGATGCACAAGAAAGCCCACAAACAGTTTGCAAGCAGACTAAGGACATGGATTACTGGAACCATGTCCTGTGGTCTGATGTGACCAAGAAGGTATTTGGTTCAGATGGTGACAAGCGTGTGTGGGGGCAACCAGGTGAGGAGTACAAAGACAAGTGTGTCTTGCCTACAGTCAAGCATGGTGGTGGGAGTGTCATGGTCTGGGGCTGCATGAGTGCTGCCGGTACTGGGGAGCTACAGATCATTGAGGGAACCATGAATGCCAACATGTACTGTGACATACTGAAGCAGAGCATGATCGCCTCCCTTTCGGAGACTGGGCCGCAGGGCAGTATTCCAACATGATAACGACCCCAAACACACCTCCAAGATGACCACTGCCTTGCTAAAGAAGCTGAGGGTAAAGGTGAAGGACTGGCCAAGCATGTCTTCAGACCTAAACCCTATTGAGCATCTGTGGGGCATCCTCAAATGGAAGGTGGAGAAGCACATAGTCTCAAGGTCTCTAACATCAACCATCTCTGTGATGTCAGTTCAAGGTGATATGGTTATAGAACATATAAATTCCATTTCAGTCTATTTTTTATCGAAACATAAACATAAAGGCTCAGGAACCATTGCCCCAAGAGGAAGTCCGAACAGGATTCTGAACTAAGCACACTAAGTATGAGGATCTGTCTCACTAAAATAATACATCCACCCTGACCAATTATCTCTGAAGGTTTCGTCTTTGTCTTAAAAGTTAAGTACCCATCTCTCTGCCTCCATTATTCTGCCCACCTCCACGTTCCATTTAAGAATAGTTGGCCAAATGTCTCAATTCTAATATCTAGGTGTTAGAATTTTGTCTGCATTTAGGCACCACACTATTCCTGTATGATTTAACAGGATGGAATAGTGTGGAAAAGATAATGGGGAGGGGAATACCTAATGAGTGGTTTTATGTATCCATGGTGATATATCACTCCAGAATTTTTGGATCCTACGACACATCCACCAAATATGGAGGAACGTTCCTTCTTGTTTACAACCTCTCCAACATCTGGAAGATGTACCAAGAAAGATGTTGGCCAGGCAGGAGGGGGTCCTAAACCAGCGAGACAAAAATGTATACCACAATTCCTGTGTTCTACTGCAGATAGATGAGACATGAGAAATCTTTATTATTTTGTGTTGTTGGGTTGGCGTGGACTCTAGCCCTAAGGGCTCATTTACACTTGCTTCGACTTGAATACTCATTAAAGCTCCTCCCGCTTCTACATGCTTTTTTCATGTGTTTTTGATGCTTCGGTGATGCCTTTTTGAAGCTTTAATGAAGCCTGGCAATTGCTTTGTGTGTGCATTGGTTTTCTATTTGTTTTAGTAGTACCCCCAGTCAGCAGATCACTTGCTCAGTATTACTCCCAGCTCTGCTGATGTCCCACTCAGTAGTAACCCCTAGTTCTGCTGATCCCCTGCTCAGTAGTATCCCCCAGCTCTGCTAATCCCCCGATCAGTAGTAACCCCCAGCTCTGCTGATCCCCCGATCAGTAGTAACCCCCAGCTCTGCTAATCCCCCGATCAGTAGTAACCCCCAGCTCTGCTGATCCCCCGATCAGTAGTAACCCCCAGCTCTGCTGATCCCCCCGATCAGTAGTAACCCCAAGCTCTGCTGATCCCCTGATCAGTAGTAACCCCCAGCTCTGCTGATCCCCTGCTCAGTAGTAACTCCCAGCTCTGCTGATCCCCCGATCAGTAGTAACCCCCCAGCTCTGCTAATCCCTCGATCAGTAGTAACCCCCAGCTCTGCTGATCCCCTGATCAGTAGTAACCCCCAGCTCTGCTGATCCCCTGCTCAGTAGTAACTCCCAGCTCTGCTGATCCCCCGATCAGTAGTAACCCCAAGCTCTGCTGATCCCCTGATCAGTAGTAACCCCCAGCTCTGCTGATCCCCCGATCAGTAGTAACCCCCAGCTCTGCTAATCCCCCGATCAGTAGTAACTCCCAGCTGATCCTCTGGTTTGCTGTTCCACCTCTCTCTCTGGTCCTCGCTCACCTCCTGCTATATTGCTCCCAAGATGCAGAGCACGTGTGACATTGCTGGTTTCTCCTGCTCTGGTCCCCCAGATCTGCTGATCCTCTGCAGCTCAGTCCTCTCTCTCCGGTCCTCGCTCACCTTCTGTTAAAGCATTCCCATGTTGTACGCTATGTGTGCCGTCTGCTCCACTCTGCTCCAGGCCCCACTCACCTTCCTGTTGCTCCTCGCTGCACACCAGATGTGACGTCTGCACCAGACACTACCAGAATATATATATACACATGAACCGGAAGTGACCGATGATGACGTTTTTCTGAGAGCCAGCTGTAGTCGTACAATATCAGAAAACACTCTAAAATCTTGTGGAAAGCCTTCCCAGAAGAATGGGGGCTGTTCTGGCCACAAAACGGGAGGGTTAGTGGCAACATGCCTATGATTTGGAATGGGATGTCTAAAAAGCTCATCTAGGTATTATGGTCTGGTGTCCACAAACCTATAACTATATAGTATATGAGCCAGAAATATGTGTTACGTTGCTTTTAAAACTATAACCTGTTATCCACTGAAAAGGGAGACAGAATACCCAGGCAGAATAACCTTTTGTATAATATATATAAATATTGCATTTATTTCCAATATATTATTTTCCACAGTAGAATACACACTTTTGAATTAAAAGTCCATCAGTGGCTCTATTAGCTTTAAATCTGGATGGAAAGGTTCACTTTTTGGTTTCCCAGTGCATCCTGGGATATCTCATACCTGCAATACCCCCAAAGCAAAGCTAAAGCTGAAAAAAAGCCTCTCGAAAGCTTCAGGTGCTTCAAGTGACTTCTATGGAGGCTTCGGAGTTGGCCCCATTGAAGCACCAAGAAAGCAATATGGGGTCTACATTGTAAAGCAAATCAAACACAAGGTGCAAACAGGACTTTAAGGTCACCATTTTATTTAGTGACAGGGGCTTTGATTGGCATTTGGAGTGCTTTAACCACTTCTGGACCGCCACACGCCGATATATGTCCTTACTTTGAGGATGGATATCGTTGTTATGGCAGCAGCTAGCTGCTATAACCCCGGTGTCCTCGTGTTCGGCCAGCGGTCCACTACAAGATAAAAGTGGTCTCTGCGGCGGATTCTCCGTGAGATCACTTTTATTGGCGGGAGGGCCCCCCCCCCCTCCCGACGATCTCCGCCGCTTACCGGAGCCGTCGGCAGCGGCGGAGGCCATCCAGTCCTCTCTGTGGCTGGGCATGGAGACGAGTGAGGGGAAGATGGCCCCCAGCCGTCTCCATGACACTGCAGGGTGGAAGCAACGTCAAAACGTCACTTCTGTCCATAGCTCTTAAAGGGCCCTTTTTTTTTTTTTCAAATAATTTTTTTAAATGACAAATTTATTTCATTTTTTTTACTGCATTTTAGTGTAAATATTTGATCATTTTGACCTCAGATCTCATATTTAAAGGATCACTAAAGCTATTTTTTTTTTTAAATAACAAGCATGTTATACTTACCTCCAGTGTGCAGCTCGTTTTGCACAGAGTGGCCCCGAACCTGGTCTTCTGGGGTCCCTCGGCAGCTGTCTCGGCTCCCCTCCGCAAGGACTCAACACTTTCATGGGAGCTCCCTCGCATGGTGTTGAGTGCTTGCGGGCGCGCTCCCGTGATACAGCCGGCGGCCATAGCCGCTCACTGTATCACTCGGCCCCGCCCCCGGGCGCGCCACGTCATCGGATGTGATTGACAGCAGCGCGAGCCAATGGCTGCACTGCTTTCAATCCATCCACTCTAGCCAATCAACGGCCAGGCTGAGCGGCGAAGAGGATGTCGGGAGCGAGCGCGGGACTTTCGAGGGGTCAGGTAAGTAAAACGGGGGGGCTGGGGGCGGTATTGTTGGATGTTTTTCACCTTAATGCATAGAATGCATTACGGTGAAAAAACTTTTACCTTTGCAACCCCTTTAAGAGGTCTTGTCAATTTTTTTTTTTTTTTAAAACAGTGTAAAAATAAAAAAATAAAAGGTAAAAAAATTAGAAAAATTTTTTAAACATTTTAAATGCGCCCCGTCCTGCCGAGCTCGTGTGCAGAAGCGAATGCATACGTGAGTAGCGCCCGCCTATGAAAACGGTGTTCAAACCACACATGTGAGGTATCGCATGAGCAGGAGCAATAATTCTAGCCCAGGACCTCCTCTGTAACGCAAAACATGCAACCTGTAGAATTTTTTTAAACGTCGCCTATGGAGATTTTTAAGGGTAAAAGTTTGTCGCCATTCCACGGAGCGGGCGCAATTTTGAAGCATGTGACATGTTGGGTATCAATTTACTCGGCGTAACATTATCTTTTTTTATATCATTATCATGATATAAAAAAAATTGGGCTAACTTTTCTGTTGTCTTATTTTTTAATGTAAGACCGCTGCGCAAATACGGTGTGACAGAAAGTATTGCAACGACCGCCATTTTATTCTCTAGGGTGTTAGAAACAAAAAAATGTATAATGTTTGGGGGTTCTAAGTATTTTTCTAGCAAAAAAAAAAAAAAACTGTTTTTAACTTGTTAACAACACATCTCAAAAAAGAGGCTCGGTCCTTAAGTGGTCAAAATAGCGTCGCCACATTTTGAAGCCCCTAGTTCCCTTTCCCATTCCGCAGTGAAACATGGAGGCTGGCTGGAGGGAATCTGCGGAGCTTGATCCTGGACCTGTTTTGGAAGCTCTTGGGTCTCCTCCATATTGTTTGTCTAGATGTGTTTTCTGGGGCCCTCTAGAGACACGCTCTCTCATTCCGATTGTTGGAAACGTAATTGAGCGCAGCTGGAGGCCATTCAAACCAATGACGTGGTTTCTGGAGATGATCGGTGGCATCGGAGCTTCTTTGGGGGTTTTACTGCAGTGGCCATGAATACAATCCAGACATTTGTATATAATTTGGAAAATGATGTAGATCCCCCCTCCACTTCTCATTTATGGACTACTTTGAAAGGATCGGTGACATAAAATCCATTTTTTATTTCAGGTTGTAAAACGACAAAAATGTGGAAGAGTCCGAGAGGGACGGATAATTCTGTAATGACTACAAGCTAAGATTGCAATATGAAAATGACCACACACAGTCCTCGAAGGATCCAAACATCAGCCAACAACGTTTGTTTTCTATTTTAGATGGTGTTTTGCATGTTTAGAGAGGTTGTAATCCTCGGAAATGAAAAATGAAGAAAAAGCATATCCTTTATAATGCCGCTTATACACAATCGGATTTCCCGACAACATTCCGAAGGGCGTTGGCTCAAACTTGTCTTGCATACACACGGTCACACAAATGTTGGCCCAAAATTCGGAGCGTGAGAACGTGGAGATCTACAAGACGTACGACGAGCCAAGAAAAAAGGAAGTTCAATAGCCGGTGCGGCTCCCTCTGCTTGATTCCGAGCATGCGTGGGCTTTTGTGCGACGGACTTGTGTACACACGATCGGACTTTCCGACAACAAAGTGAAGTTGGCGGGAAAATTTGGGAACCTGCTCTCAAACATTTGTGGCTGGAAATTCCAACAGCAAACGTTCGATGGAGCCTACACACGGTTCGGACTTTCCGACAACAAGCTCACATCGAACATTTCCCGTCGGGAAGTCCGGCCGTGTGTACGCGGTATTGGTGTATACTTGTCTTTATCCGAAGCACAGAGTGTGATTTCTGCTTACGCTCTTTTCCCTCTTCTATTTGCATGAGTCACTTCTGAGAGGTTATCCAAAGGATCCAGGAAGACCACCTTGCTCCCTGTCCAGCATAAAGATGGCGATTGGCAACTTCAGCTGTGTAGGTTTCCCTATGACACTGTGTAGATGTCCCTTCCTTCCACTTAGGTCTCCAATTACACTCAGCTCTCTGCTCTATGCTATGCAGTATGTAAATGATGTATGTATGATTCTTATCTAAACCATCCGACTAGAGAAGCTTATCTATCAAGACAGAGGAAAGTCGAGGCAAATTTGACAAATTTTGGTCCTCCTGGCTAGATGTGCCGGGTTTAGCCCCGGTAGACCGAGTTCTGGACCGAATATTCTAGCAATTGACAGAATACCTGCAAAGCAATTGGAAGGTTGATTGTCCGGCGGCACCTTGTTGATGTTTGGTTATGCTTTATTTGAACGTGTAGGCATGTAGGTAAGAGGTACAGTGGAACCTCGGATTGCGAGTAACACAGTTTACGAGCGTCTCGCAATACAAGCTGTTTTTAAAAAAAAATCCAGACTCGCTTTGCAAGCGTAGTCTTGCAAGACGAGCAAGATTCCAGCCCTCAGGGTGTGCAGTACCGCATTTGGCCAGAGGTGCGGGGGCGCCAGTGATGCTCAGAGACACTCGGAGACACTTGGAAACACTTGGTTCCCGAGTGTCCACAAGCGTCCCCGCGTGTCTCCAAGCGTCTCCGAGTGTCTCCGAGCGGCTGAGTGATCTCTGAGCATTGCCGAGTGTCTCCGGCGCACCCACACCTCTGGCCACATCCGGTACTGCATAGACAAGCAGTGGCTGTGGAACGGATTATCTGAGTTTCCATTATTTCCTATGAGGAAACTTGTTTTAATATACGAGTGCTTTGGATTACAAGCATTCTTCTGGAACAAATTATACTCGTAATCCACGGTATTACTGTATATCATTATGTCTATGTGGTGTACAATGCATTGATTCCTTATACATATCTGCAGACCTTATGTACTTATTTTGCTCTGGCACATGTATATATTATTTCTTATGCTCAATAAAAACCTTTTTGTTTGCAAAAAACAAAGAATCCCTATCTGTCCTATGCTATGCAGTAAAGATCCCTACCCCCTACTTTCTGGAGCTGAGAAATGCTCTGTAGATTCTGCACTTTGAACAGATGTAGATGAAAGGGCTGCAGATAAACAGGTACAACTTATGTAGGAGGATTTGTTTCATTTCTGATTATCTCCTGAGGCCAGTCACTTCACTGGGGCTATAGAAGGGTTTACAGCCATTTAAAAGCAGAACTTCAGTAATTTTTTCATCTTTCCATCTATGAAATCTTCTGCCCTTGTTGTTGTTTTAACTTTGGATAGTAAAACATTTTTTTTCTGCCAGTAAATCCCTTATACAGCCCACTTCCTGTTTCTTGTCTGGTCATTGGCCTAGGATTATGACATCATGCACAGCTCTCTCTCTCTCTCACTCTCCTGAGAGTTTGTGAGGAAGGGAGTGAGTCATAAAAGGGCCAAAGAGAGCTGCAGAGCTGGAGGTGTGCCCCTGTGTAAATCCAGGAAGTGAACAGGCAGCAGCTTCAGCTGCCCACAGTTAAAATGGCTGCAGCCAGACTCAGTGGAGGGAGATTTCTGCAGCATATTTGGCAAGTACAGAATCACAGTATATATAAAATAATATGCAAAGTGGTTGGAGGGAATTCGGTAATTCGAAAATTTGGTATTCGTAAATTCTAAAAATTCGGAAATTCAAAAATCCTGAAATTCGAAATTCGTAAATTTGGAAATTCGAAAATTTAGAATTTTCGAAATGTATGAATATTCAGAAAAATTCGGAAATTTGAAAATTCGTATATTTCCGAATTAACAAATTTGTCGAAATTCGTTAAAAAAAAATTAATTCAGAACGAAACAAATTGAACATGTGTACTCCATGGCGCCTCCTGGTAGTGGAGATTTTGATCTCAGCCAGTCTTGTTGCCATCCATCACATCGAGGCATCATGACTTCACCCTTTCAAGACTACAGAATCTTTGACACTCTTGTCAGCCAATAGCCTGTCCCCGGGAGGTGATGTGGGCACTGCAAGGAGGACCTTCCCACACTACAGACTACAGGAAAAAAGAGTTGTGACCCGGCCTGCCTCGTTAAATTAAAAATATGACTTATCTGGAGGTCTGTGGAATACAAATTTCTTTTTTTTGCCTGGCAGTGAACTCCCAATATGCCTTTCACATCTGATGACTAAGTTATGGTGACTGTTTTTCGGGATGACAAGGGTGTCTTTCGTCTTGATTTTCCGAAACATGGCCGTGACCAGCGAGCAGAACATTGAGATATCTAAGAAGCTTAGAGAAACCATCAGGAGGAAGAAACCAAACAAGAATCTGAAAATGATCCACATTCACCATGACAATGCGTGACCACACACAATTTTTGACAACAAATCAGGAATTCAGCAAATTCGTCTGGTCAGTGCCCCCCCCCCCCCCCCATCCACCGTACAGACCAGATTTGGCACCCTCTGACTTCCATTTGTTCAGCCCAATGAAGAACAGTCTTCGTGGTTTGATGACACAGACGAGCTGAAAGTGGCTGTGATGAAGTGGGTATGATAGGGCAAACGTGAATTTTGTTCAAAGAGTATTCGAGAGCAGACATGGGCACTTCCGAAAAATTGGAGAGCAGACATAAGCACTTCCGAAAAATTGGAGAGTAGACATGGGCACTGCCGAAAAATTGGAGAGTAGACATGGGCACTTCCGAAAAATTGGAGAGCAGACATGGGCACTTTCCAGAAAAATTGGAGAGCAGACATGGGCACTGCCGAAAAATTGGAGAGCAGACATGGGCACTTCTGAAAAATTGGAGAGTAGACATGTGCACTGCCGAAAAAATGTGTTAATTTTCGTTCCAGTCGGTTTTGTTTTTTTTGTTTTTTTCAGGTCATTCGCTATGATTGCAATTCATAAATTCGAAAATTCGTAAATTCGGAATTTTCGTAAATTCGGAATTTTCGTAAATTCGTAAATCCGAAAATCCAGAAATAAGAAAGAAAATCCAAAAATTCTAAAGAATAACTAACTAACAATAACTATTAACCACTTCCCGCCCAGTCAATAGCATATTGACGTCCGGGTAGTGGTTCTGTTATCCTGACTGGTCGTCATATGACGTCCAGCAGGATAACAATGCCGGCGAGCGCCCGTGGGGGTGCGCAGCGTGGTGATCGTGGGTGTGGCGTGTCAGTCTGACACCCCGCATCTCCGATCGTGATAAGGAGCCTCTGTCTGAGGCTTCTTACCACGTGATCAGCTGTGACCAATCACAGCTGACCATCGCGTGAACCAGGAAGTGCCGGTAAACGGCATTCCTCAGTTCGCGCTGACAGGGAGAGATGATCGGTGGCTCTCCCTGTCAGAGGGGGGGGGTCTGTGCTGATAATCAGCACATTGATAATCAGCACAGCCCCATCAGATGTGCCAATCACATGCCAATAAGTGCCCAGCAGTGTCCCCATAATAAAAGACTGCCAGTGCCCACCACAATGCCAATCAGTGCCCACCACAGTGCCAATCAGTGCCCATTACAGTGCCAATCAGTGCCCAGCAGTAACACCTGTCAGTAACACATCAGTACCTCATCATCAGTGCTGCCCATCAGTGCCACCTGTCAGTGCCAATCAGTGCCGCCTGTCAGTGCCCATCAGTGCCGCCTGTCAGTGCCCATCAGTGCCATCTATCAGTGCTGCATATGAGTGCCGCCTATTGGTGCCCATCAGTGCTGCATATCAGTGCCGCCCATCAGTGCCCATCAATTCTACATATCAATGCCGCCTCGTTAGTGCCCATCAGTGAAGAGGAAACCAAAATTTACTGACAGAAACACTTTTTTTTTTTTTTTTTTCAAAAATGTTGGTATTTTTTAGTTTGCTTAGCAGAAAATAAAAACCGCAGAGGTGATCAAATACCACCAAAAGAAAGCTCTATTTGTGGGAAGAAAATAATAAAAATCTAGTTTGAGTACAGTGTAGCATGACCGCGCAATTTTCATTCAAAGTGCGACAGCGCTGAAAGCTGAAAATTGTCCTGGGCAGGAAGGGGGGAAAGTGCCCGGTAGGCAAGTGGTTAAATGATAGGTATCGGAATTTCCTTTCAAATTTGACTGTTAGTGAACGTAACGAATACGAATTTATCCGAAGTTTTACGAATCATCTGAAATAACAAATGCCGCATTTAAACAAATGGAATGGAACTAATTAATAATAAATAATAATAATAAAACGTTTTTATTATTATTATTATTTATTATTATTGATTCATTACGTTCCATTCGTTTAGATGCGGCATTCGTTATTTCAGATAATTCATAACTTCGGATAAATTCGTATTCGTTACGTTCACTAACAGCCAAATTTAAAAGGAAATTCCGATACCTATCATTTAAGAGTTAATTATTAATTCAGGTTTTCGAATTTTTGGGTTTTCGGATTTTCAGATTCACGAATTTACTAATCTATTAATTTTCGAATTTACAAATTTACTATTTTACCAATTTTCGAATATTCGAATTCACGAATATTTGGAAAAATTTGTTAAGCGGGTTTTTGTTAATTCAGATGTTTCCCAATGACCGAATTTGTTGAAATTCGGTAAAAAAAAAAAAAACAATTCGGAACGAAATGAATTGCACATGTCTAGTCGAGAGTGGGCTTCAACAATGGCACAAATGCATTGTAATGAAGACTACGTTGAGTAGCGCCTTTGTATAGAGGAAGAATTAAGGGCCGTACTCGTGGGGCCGAATATCAGGCGGCATCGGCTGGTTCAATAGGAACCGGCTGAGGTTCGGCCCGCGTGGACGGCAGCCGTTCTGACAGAAGTTGGCTTCTGTTGAAGGGCCAATGACCTGAAAAAGGTCTGCTGGTCGGCATCAGATCAGTTCTCTCAGCTCCAATGGCTGAGAGGGCCGACCGGTGTGTTCTGGTTGGGGGGGGGGGGGCGTCCCGCTGTCAGAAAACAATGGCTCAGTTGGGGAGATTGCTGTACTAACATTGGATAGTTAGTACAGTGGCTCCTCCTCAACGCTTCAGTTTTTTTATTGAATGGGTTGAATGAAAAAAAAAAAACTGTTAGTATGTACCAAGCATTAATCTATCAACATGTTTGAACAACCTATGTGTAGCCATGGTGTAATAAACAATCCACCAATTCACCCCACTGCCAGACTTCATACATCACTTGTAGAGACAATGAACAGTCTTTTGCGAGTTTTGTTTTTGTTGTTTTATTGGGGAATACAACTTGGATAGGGATTAGGAATATGGGATGCCCATGAGATTCGTCATTGCCATCGTATTTTATAATGTAAGAACAAAAGCACAATGTTAGAGCCAGAAGAATAGATGTGCATGGATATCGAATACAAATCTCCTCCTGCATCTCCCTGCAGACTGCTACTCCTCCTGCACAGAGGAGTTGCTAGGTCTACAAAAAGATCTGGGGCTAGAGCCTATAGCAGCGTAGTAAAGAAAGTCATACGCTTGGGCGGGCATACATAGGTATATAATATACATGTGTGTGTGTGTATATATCCCCAGAGAGCCCCCCAATTACATCAGGGTCCCCAGAGAACCCCTGCAGAGACACAGGGCTATGGGCCCCAGATTCGGGGCTATAGCCCCAAAAGCCACCCCCTAGCGACGCCACTGCTCCTGCACAAACTTGGTTCGGAGTATCTTTCGTTCGCGGGCCGAACCTCAGCATGTTCCTATTGAACCAGCCGATGCCGCCTGATATTCAGCCCACCAGAACGACCCTTAATTCTTCCTCTATACAAAGGCGCTACTCAACCGCAGTCTTCATTACAATGCATTTGTGCCATTGTTGAAGCCCACTCTCGAATAGACATGTGCAATTCGTTTCGTTCCAAATTCAACAAATTCGGTAATTTGGAAACATCTGAATTAACAAAAACCCCTCTGACAAATTTTTCCGAATATTCGAAAAATTAGTAAGTTAGTAAATTCGAAAATTCATAAATTTGTAAATTTGAAAATCCGGAAATTCGAAAACCTGAAAAAATAACTAACTCTTAAATTACAGGGATTGGAATTTCCTTTCAAATTTGGCTGTTCGTGAACGCAACGAATACGAATTTATCCGAAGTTACAAATTATCCGAAATAACGAAATGCCGCATCTAAGCGAATGGAACGTAATTAATTAATAATAATAAATAACAATAATAATAAAAATGTTTTATTATTATTATTTATCATTAATTAGTTCTGTTCCATTTGTTTAGATGGGGCAATCATTATTTCAGATAATCCGTAACTTCGGATAAATTCGTATTCGTTACGTTCACTAACAGACAAATTTGAAAGGAAATTCCAATCCCTAAAATTTAATAGTTATTGTTAGTTAGTTAGTTATTCTTTCGAATTTTTGAAATTTCGTTCTTTCGAATTTTTGGATTTTCGGATTTGCGAATTTACGAAATTACGAATTTTCCAATTTATGAATTGCAATCATAACGAATGAATTGAAAAAAACGAAACCGACTGAAACGAAAAGAGACCCACTGACAGCTCAAAGACCCGAGCCTGAAAGTATCGGTTTCAGATATCGGTGCATTTGCACGAGTACCGATACTTGTGCAAATACTCTGTATCTGCACCGATACCGATACTAGTATCGGTGCAACCTTAATTAAAAATCTTTGTGGTGCCAATAGCAACCCAAGTCTTTCTAATTCAACAAACACAAGAAAACCATTGAAATTTTAGTGATTGGGTTTAGATCTAACTGGCTTCCTTTGTATACATCTCCATTCTCTGAGCACAGGGCCTACATGAAATAACGAGTCATTCTCTTACTATGAAGGGTAATACTTCTGAAGTATCTTTTTGTTCCTCCACTGAACAGCAGAGGTAGGACAAAGTGTACCGGCTTTCTTCCTTGCTTGTCATGAGGGGTTAAAGCCCCCTGGCCTCCACCTGCTCAGACCATAACTGCTAGCTGTGTTTATGTTGGCCCTCGCAGCTGCTTGAAGTTGGGTCTTTATATAACAGAGCAGAAGCACTAGTCTGTCTTTTTCATAGGAAACAGCTCAGGAATTCAAATCTTTACAAGAATTTAGTCTTACGAGCCTCAGAGGAATGGAGAGAGAAGATGTTCCCCAGTCCTTTCACTGCGAGTCTTTCTATAATAAGTATCATAATCAGTTTTTCTCTGGTTTATGTTCGTGTGTCCCAACAAGGGAAAACCTCGCTGTTGATGTGATGTAATGATGATACGGGAGGGAGCGGGGTCAGCAGAAGACAAGGACAACATGGGAAGGGTTTCGACAGTCTTTACTGCAAGCCAAAACTGGAGGCAATAAACTCAAAACTGGTCACCATACTGGTAAAGCTGTTTGGGGAGTTGTTCAGAAGAGTTGTCCTAAAGCAAAAAGATGTCTTCACTACAAACCCCAAAAATAAGTTTTAATTTTTCCAAAATAGTAGGAGTCACACAAGTCATTCTATTTTGCCCCTGAGCCAAGTGTACTTCCAGGACCAGCGGGTTATACTACAGGTACAGCCTAATATTACAGAGCAACTTATTACGAACTGCACACCATAGTCTCAGGATTGTTGGCCATCATCAGTGCGGTATATGGAAGCAAAAGTGAAGCTTGGGGAGCAACAAGAAAGTATAAACAGACTGTGATAAGGTGGGCCAAAAGGCACCAAACAGTTTCTACTGAACTAGAGCAAAGCACAAAAGGGCCTTTTTAAAGCTGAAAGTCACTACATGAATGAATGATTTGTAAAGCGCTGCAAATGCGAACTGAATTGCCTCAAGGCGCTGATGCGTTTGTGTTGTCAGCTTCGTAGAAGAGGTAAGTCTTGAGTTTTTTCCTGAAGGCCTGATGGTTTTCTTCCATGCGGATGTGAGTCGGAAGAGAGTTCCATAGCCGAGGTCCCTGGACTGCGAATCTTCGTTCTCCCTTTGCTTTGTATTTGGGAACGAGGAGGAGGTTTTGACTAGATGATCGCAGATTGCCATTGGGAGTGTAGTGTTTTATTTTCTCTCTGAGGTACTGAGGGGCGTTACCTTGTATGCATTTGTGGGTGAGGCAGAGGGTCTTGAATGTGATCCGATTCTTTACTGTTAGCCAATGTAGGCTCCTCAGGGATGGGGAGATGGACTCCCAGGGTTTTTTTCCTGTTAGCAGTCTTGCCGCCGCATTTGAATGGCCTGTAGGCGCGCAAGCTGATATTGGGGTAATCCTATGTAGAGTGAGTTTGCGTAGTCAAGACGGGAATTGCTAATTGTTCCAACTACTGCTGCTTTGTCATCTTCTGGGATGAAGGGGATGAGTCTGTGTAGCAGGCGGAGGAGATGGTGAGATCCACTAACTACTGATCCTGTTTGTGCATCCATTGTCATTTCTGAGTCAAAGATAACTCCAAGACTTTTGGCTTTGGTGCTCGGAGAGATGGTTTGTCCAAAGATGGCGGGAGGTGTCCATAGAGTCTTGATTTTGGGATTTTGATTTGCGTGTAGGTAGAGAAGTTCTGTTTTTGACCCGTTGAGTTTGAGGGAACTAATGGTCATCCAGTCATCTATTAAAGTGAGGCATTTCTCTAGTTGCTGATGGTGGTCTTTTTGTCCGGTGATGCGAAAGTAGATTTGGGTATCGTCAGCGTATGAGTGGAAGCAGAGGTCAGATTTTTTGATGATTTTGAGGAGAGGGCGGATGTAGATGTTGAATAGCACTGGTGACAAGGGTGAACCCTGAGGGACTCCACAGGAGATTGCCCGGGTTTCCGAGGTGAATGTTCCTAGTTTCACTGTCTGCGAGCGATTCTCTAAGAAGGATGCGAACCATTTTAGACTAGAATCTGTGGCTCCTGCTACTTCTGTGAGGCAGACAAGTAGAGTATTGTGGTCCACTGTGTCAAATGCTGCAAATGTCTAACAGTACCAGGAGACATGATTCTCCGTCATCTGTTGCTTCGAGGGCATCGTTCCATATTTTTATAAGTGCAGTTTCCGTGCCATGGCCTGGGCGGAAACCTGATTGTAGAGTGTCCAGAAGTTTGATGTGTGTCCAGGTGGCGTGGTAGCTGTTGTACTACTGCTTTCTCCATAATCTTGGAGACGGTGTTGAGGCTTGTTATCGGTCTGCGGTGGTTAGGGTCTTTAGGGTCGAGATTGGGTTTCTTTAGCAGGGGTTTGACGATGCCTTGCTTGAGGGTGGTTGGCACAATCCCTTCTTTGAACGACTGATTTATGAGGTGTGTTATAGTGGGAGCCAGGATGTCGGAGCATTCTTTCAGGAGTTTTGTGGGAATGATGTCATTTGGTGATGTGCTGTCTCGAAGGCTTCTCATAATGTTTTTAGTTGTGTCAGTGGTGATTGGGGTCAAGAAGAAGTCTGGCGGTTGTGTGCTGATCGCGTCAATGTCCTCTTTTTGCTTTGGTTGGGTAAGGTTGGTTGCTTTTTTCTGTTGAATTGATTTCCGAATGTTGTGGATTTTGTCGATGAAGAAACTAGATAACTCATTGCAGAATTCTTGAGTATCGTTTGCTGGGGGCTCTAAGCAGCATGAGTTCATTGATTGGGCGACTATTTTGAAAAGTTCCCGCGGCCGGTTTAAGGCAGTTGAGATGGTGTTCGAGAAATGTTCTTTTTTGGCTGTGAAAATCGCTTTGTGGTATTTCACAGTGAGTATTTTGTAGTTTTTATGGTTTTCCTTGGTAGGATTTCTTCTCCATGCTCTTTCAGCTCTTCTGCATTCTTGCGTGAGTAGAGTGAGGGTGCCGTTGAACCATCTCGAGTTTTTTTTGCGGATGAGTGTTCTGCGTTTTGGTGCTACTGAGTCTGCTGTTTGTAGTAATGCCTTGTTTAGGGAGTGTTTGTTCTGTTGAGAGGTTTGAGTTTAGCGATTGTATTTTGTTTGATAATGTGGTTTTGAAGAGTTCAGAGTGCAGTTTCTTCTGGGATCTGTTCCAGTGTGTTGTGGTTGAATGTTTCTGTTTTTGGAGGATGGAGTTGGTGGTGATTTTAAATTTGATGGCGTGGTGGTCCGTCCATGGTAGTGGTGTGTTGTCGAATATGTTGATGTCTATATTCTGTTTGAAGATGAGGTCTAGAGTATGTCCTGAACCATGCGTGGGAGTATTTATCAGCTGTTGAAGACCTAGCTCTTCCAGTTGGTTGATGCAGGCGGTCGCAATAGGGTCTTGGGTGGAGTTTGCCCAAAGGTTGAAGTCTCCAAGTACCAGAAGGTTTTTGGTTTTCAGGGTGTGCATTGAGATGAATTCAGTAAGTGGTGTAAGGAGATTGGTCTTTGGTCCTGGTGGTCTGTAGCATAGTAATATGTGAATGGTGTCTTGGGGTGTTGTCTGAAGATGCAGGGGGAGTATCTACATGAAAGGTACTGAGTTCTGTGAAGTTGGTTTGGTGAAGGCAAGGTGCGATTTGAAGATCACTGCTAGGCCTCCTCCTTTTTTTCCTATTCTATGCTGGGTTAGGATGCTGTAATTCTCTGGCACCAATTCAGTTAGGATGGTGTTGCAGTCGGATGTTAGCCAACTTTCCGTAATAAAGAGGCAATCTATGTTGTTATCGATGATAAAGTCATGGATTTCTAGTCTGTGCTTGACTGCAGATCTACTATTAATCAGGGCGCATGCTAGTTGTTGTAGTTGGATTGGTGTCTCCCTGTATTTGATGGTTGCTTGTAGGTTGGTCCTTAGTAATTTTTCTTTTTTTAGTCTTTTTTGAGTGGCGGTTGGTAGAGTTGAACCGATGTTTCTTAGCCTGTGGAGGGCGTCCGCTGTGTACTTGAAATTGCACATGGTGAAGCAAGAAAGTTGCTGAAGGAGGATGATGGAGGTGATGGAGGCTGCCTACCACCCTCCTGTTGATCCAGAGGAAGGCGAAAAAACCCCTAGCTTAGCTGGCCAATTGCTACAGCAGAGGAAAAATTCCTTCCTGACCCCCTGAGGGGCGATCAGATTCAGGACCCTGGATCAACTACTAAAGGTAACCCGGTGGCTTACCTGTACAGGATGGTCCGGAGGATGATGGTGGGGGTGAGGGGTAGAGGGGGTCTGGCCGCTATTTACTGGTTGGAGTGATGCTGCGGCTGGGTTTAGGCGGATCTAAGTAGGGCGCTGGTCTGGTCCAGCGTCTCCGGTGGTAAACTGTGCCCACGCAGTGAGGTCCAGTGTAGAGGAGGGGGTGTTCCAGGTGTAGGGGCACAGGGGCCTGCTGAACAGGAGTGGGTGCTGGGTGGCTGGAGCTAGGCCGCAGCCGCGGTCAGTCCCCGGAGCCTAACAGCTAGAGAGCGGGGTGATTGGACGGCGACTGCGGTGGTGCCCCAGGGGGGGCTGAGGAGGGGGGGTGAGGGATGGTGGTCCTGCCTGGAGGTGGGACGGTGCAGGCCTGGGGGGGTCCCGGTACTAACCTGCTGGGGGGGGTCCGGGATGAGCTCCGGGTGGAGGTTGCGGCCGCACTGGGTGGACCAAGATGGCTGACGTGCTGGATCTGACCTACGGGCTGTCCTGATGCTCGCGCTCCGGAGGTTGCATGATTCTGTGGTGGATGGTGGTAGGTCCTAGTACTACCTGCCGGGGGGGGTACGGGGATGAGCTCCGGGTGGAGGTGGTAATTGCTGCCGAGTGGGTGGACCAAGAAGTCAGACGGGCTAGGCCCGGGCCGCAGTGGGTGTGCTGCAGTGGTGGGTGTGATGTGGCGGTGGGAGTGCTGGTGAGCTGGGCTGGGGGGGTCCGCCGAGGTCGAGGTCCCAGTGGGTATTGCTGTGATGTCCGCGATGATCTCCGGGCAGCCGGCGGAGTGTTGTGGCCTCAGGAGGGAGGACCAAGGCCCAAGCCACGGGCTGTCCGGCTGTTCTGATTCCGGCGCGACTACGGGGCCCGTCCGAGGATGGGGTCGGATCGACCTGTAGGAGGTGATACTCAGGCCTGCTGGTCGGCCGGCCGATCAGGCTATGGGAGGTGAAGCGGCAGGTCGGCCCTGGCCCAGCGCTAGGCCAAAGCCGCGGAGTTTCCTGATGGCGCTAGGCTGACCGCGTAGTGTCCTGTGGGAAGGGCCTATGCGGCTGGCAGGCTGGGACTCGGCTTCCAGATGGTGGTGGACGCACAGTATGTAGGTGGGGGTCCCGGTAAGTTCCGCTGGGGAGTCCGGGATAAGTCCTTGGATAGCAGGAGCCGGATGGCTGGAGCTGCTGGAGCTGCTGGGTGGCTGGAGCTGCTGACTCTCTCCTGCATCAACACAGTTCGTACAAAAAGTCCTTATTAAACTACATGTCCTACATCCCTCAAAAATCAAAAGAAGGAATTTATTCACAGTTCAGTCCAATTGCTGAGCTACAGTCTCTGGGAGCCTCACACCTACCAGGACACCCTGGACAGACTATTTTAGACTATTTCCGGTAGGAACCTTCCTGTATGGGTTCTTAGCTTAGAGCCTTCTTCCTCCAACACATGGTCCCAGCGTAACTTACTGGAAAGACCTTCTGCCATCATGGACACCTCTGAAGATTACTTCTTCATCCAGTGCTCTAAACCCTTGGTGCCCAAGCTGTGACCCCAAGGCTGCATGCATCCCTGTGACAGTTACTGTGTGTCTCTTGGGGCCAATGCAAACGGTGATCTCATTTTGGTGTTTCAGGCCAGTGAAATACATTTTTTTGAGTGGATTCCAGTAGTGAATGTTTTGGTTTATTTTTTTTTCAGTATATATTTTTTTATAATGTCCAACCCTTTTCTCTTTTTGACATTTTGTTTTTTTCTTCGATCTTTCATAATGTATCTTGCTGAGGGTAATATCCAAAGTAAATTGCAGGAGGGCTGTAAGGAGCACAAATGTGGAAACATTGACTTGTAAAGGAGCTGTAATTGCAGTCATCTCTATCAGTCTCATGTAACGTGTCTCCAGTCTATGGTTGGCTCCTGAAGAATGTCCCCAGTCTCCAACAACTCCTATAGAATGCCTATGGTCACGGCCATCTCTTTTTGCCATGTCTTTAAGCTCTGACAGCTTTTGCAGGATTGCATTCATGTGGAGCTTATATCAAGGACAACACTTGAGACTATTTTAGGTTGACCACCACTGCTCTACACCATCTTCCAAAACATCCAACCTTTACTGGTTCCATAAAATGTTGCTGACCTACATTCGTGAAAAGACTCCATGTCTATCACTATTGTCAAATAGAGGCTAAAGCTGGGTACACACGGCTGAAAATCAGCTGAATCGGCCAACTTTCAGCCCTTGTGTATAGCTGGCTGTTCTACAGAAGCTGGTCTTGCGACTGGCTTCTGTGAAACACACATCTGATCAGTGTCTATGTCAGATCTATGTCAGCGCTATGTTATGACAAATTAAAGTTGACCTGTCAGTAACTTTACAATTCCTCATGAATAAATTCCTATATGTCACAATATAAAGCAACAGTATACTTTTTCAGAAAAAAAGCAGCACCAACTTATAAACATCTAGGTACCTATGTTCCAGACAACTTGGTAATTCACTATTCACTATTAATTTTAATTGGCACATTTAGGTATTGTCTTTTTTCACTTTCCTTGGTATTCTGGTCCTTATCTTTTATCACTTTATCCATCTTTACTTTCATTGGTTGGACTTCACCGACACTTCCTACTTATCTAACTTTTCTGCTCTTTACCAAGTGTAGCGCTGGTAGATTTGCGATCTACCATATGTTAGGTAAATTTAGTAACTTGTTTGATAAATAGGTTAAGTTTGCCTCTGTTCCAGCTTGGCTGACGTTGTGTGTGTTTCCAGACTGACCAGTGGGTGTCGCTGTTATCACTGGTTAGTGTTGGAAAGGCAACGTGTCGAAGCGTATGGATGCTCTTCTGTCCCAGAGACAACTCGGTGGAGGTGGTCCTCCGAGTTGCATTCTGGGCGAGGGTATTTATGGGACAGACGCCATATTGTGGGGTTCGTTTTACAGCCACCTGCTGGCCCTCCTGGCCGACAGGTATGCGTTAGAGAAGCAATCTCATGGTCCTCTGTTCCGGAGGCCCACGCCGCTGCGGCGCAGGGGTGGGCCTAGAAGCTTGTCTGGGGCCTACCACAGCAGCCGAGGAATGGTCCTGAGCTATCTATCCAAAGGGAGGAAGCTGGAAAACCGAGGAGATCCCAGGGGAGGACCAGTCATGGAAGGATCACGCAGCGTGCTGGTCTGGAGAGGGGCCTGGTGACTCGGTTGGAGGACATATCCTAAAAGTAACTATACAGCATAGTGTTGCCGGGTTGGCTTAAAGGTTAAAGCACTGTGACTGACGGTCACTGCAGAAAACCCAATATGTCCTGTGGCAGAGGATCGTACCGGTTTATCCCCAAACAAGTCTGTGGCAGAGACTTTTGTTTGTGCTACGTGCTGGCTGCTAGGCAAGTGAGAGAGGCCTATCCAGGCGAGCAAGGAGTGTGTCCCACGATGGGAGCGCATTCTATTATAATATCCAAATTCTACCAGGACACTTGTCAAGAACCTTATGAGAAGATATTTGAGTTTCTTCTGCAGTTTCCCTTCTGCCTCTTTCCTGCTATTTCCTTAGTAAATTGTTCAATAAAGCATTGAAAACGTACTCAAGTGTTGGTGCTTGTATCGTCCAGAGGTAAACTCAACGGAACCCCTAGACCCGGTGCCGGTAAAACTGAGGGAAGGAGAGTGAAGGTAACAAGCCCGCTTAAACCAGCAGCTCCACCGAGAGTTAGTGCTACACAAGTACAGAACATATTGCACAGAATATATATTTATACCATGGTCTTAAAAGTACTCTTTTGTTGTTTTAGTACTCATGGTCACTCATGATCATTTTGACCAATTGGCAATCTGTCCTCCATGGATGTTATCCTTGTTGGGCTCCAGGCCGCCCACACCACCTCAGCTCCCAGTAGTGAAGCCCTTAGGGGGTCTCCGATCTCTAGTGCCATACCCCTATTATATAGTCACACCTGTAAGTATTTCAGAGGAGGGGGGGTTTATAGTCTAACTCCTGTTTCAAGATTGATACCAATTTCCTTTTCCCTCGACAGGGTCAGACCTTATAGAAATCCTTTCTATTATATTATTTTTCAGACTCAGTCCACGTGCATGCTCCTGAAGAGTAGCTCAATCTATGAAACGCGTAGAGCTGCTATATGCCGTGTTTTAAATTCATCATATGTTTCACCAGTACTATGTGATTAACTGTCTGAAATATATGGCTATTCTTGCCTTATTGTATGTATATATATCAATTGTTATTTACAATGTATCATGATTATTATTATGTATCTCATTAGCATATACAATTAAATCGATTATTATACCTACATGCTTCATTTAAAGTCCTACTTCCCCTCCCCTTTTTTCTTATCAGCATAAAGACATCCTTGAGCTCAGTACTGAGACAAGGTCCTCTAGCACCCAATGTGAAGATGCCAAAGACCCCAAACGACCTGAGGTGGGGATAGAGCTGGCACATCAGTGAAGTAGCCAGGCTGGTGTGAGGTACAGAAATGACAGCTGCTATCTGCCAGCCGTAGGATTACCACCTTTAAATCAACTGAAAACAGGATAGTGGGGGGGGGGGGGTGTCAGCTTGCATTAAAGTGAAGCTGAGCTCAGGCTATGTAAACTAAAATACTCACATTTTCATGATAATAATTTGATTTAAACATGTTCCTAATGACCTCCGTAGCTGGAGCTACTGTGGAGCAATTTATCCTTAAAATTCTCAAGGGAAACACTAAAGTCACAAGCCAGTTCACTCCCCCTGCTCCTCCTTCCAGCACTGACTCAGCAGCTTGGCAAACCCCTCTGATAGGGTTGAAATAATGACTTAGAGTTCCACTTTAATTGTTTCTGTTTTTTCTTACCTGTGTACGTATCAATTGTTCTATTTAAATTGTTTGTGCTCCTTTCTTAGCTGTGTACGTATCAATTGTTCTATTTAAATTGTTTGTGCTCCTTTCTTACCTGTGTACGTATCAATTGTTCTATCAATCTGTATCTAGATGGAATTTGGAACTGCTGAATAATCATTACATGTTCGCTGATGAGAAACTCTTTGTACCTTAACCTCATTTGGTAATGCCGATAAGATTACTGCTTTTGGAACTGCCTATAAAAGAAGTAAAGGGAGCAGTCCTTTTTGGGGATGCTCAGAACTGTGATACAGACATACCTGACTCCGTGTCATTATTCTTATAGAAGCAATAATTTGGCAAAGCAATATAAACTTAAGCAACTTGTTTAAGAGTTGCCCCTAACATTTTGGCGCCTGAAACAGGGACTCACCGATGATACTACAAGAGGTGGACAAACGCGGCTGACGGAACAAAAAGACAGGCATTCCGGGAACCACAGATCAAAAAAAACCTGCGCAGGTAAGAAAAAGCTTTATTTTTCTTATATTCTGTGCTCCCCTGATTTGTGCCTATCCGTTCTGTCAGTTACGGTTCTCCTGGTTTTAAAACACCAGCCTCTGTAGTGGTGAGTCTAGAATTACTGCATATTTTAGTTTATATTGCTGGAATTATTTGTTTGTTTTGTTATCTGTGTTTGTCTTGTCTGTCTTGTTGAGAAAGTGAATGAGCCTTGTCAAGGATGGTATGAGTTAGAAGGGGATTGCCGAACTAAGCAACGGAATGCGCCTTACCTCACACGATTGGGAACCTGAGGGCTTGTGAGCTTGGGGGTCTGACGCTTATGCTTAACCTCACATCTAACTCATAAACCATAGACGGGTTGAGAGTATAAGCCCTGTCTGCTCCATAAAGCAGGGATAAGAGTGTATGAGAGGGATTCCCAGATACGGGGAGGGAATAAGGTCTCAACAAAGTCCCGAGATCTAGTCGGATACCTGGCCACTTAAAGGAATGCTTGTATATGTAGCCGCATTTTTGTATATGTTGTAGCCGCATTCTGGTTTGTTATTGGGCTAGCATATAAAGTAATTATTTATTATTGGGCTAGCATATAAAGTAATTCGGTTTCAGAAATCTCATTCCGGAGAGGTTTCTAGAATTCTAGCACCCTAGGAGGAAGGCAACGAGGAACTAGTGTAACTTAGCTGGTTTGCTATTGGGCTAGCATATAAAGTAATTATTCATTCTTGTATATGTTGTAGCCGCATTATATTGTACACTAAGTGTCCCACACGCTACCTAGGCAGGACTGTTAGAATGGGCCAGAGGAACACAAAACCCCGTCAGGGAATTGTGGCGCACTATACGGTGCCACAGATAATTAAGAACATTTATGGGAAAACCGAAGCACAGGACTTAAAGGATGTCCTTCGTAAATTTAAGGTGAAAGGAGCAGCGGGCTTAGACCCGGATGTATGGAGTGAAATAAAAAGGGACAGACAAGGAGAGGTGTTAGAGAAGCAATGGATGCGTCAGGTTCAATGCTTAATTAAGGTCTCAAATAGAGCGAAAGAAGAGGGGTGGAAGTATAATCCAGATTGTGATGGTTGGGATATGAAAGATAGAAGAACAAAAAATGTCGAGGCTCCCAGCTCAGCCATCCCACCCCCATACACTGACGTAGAACGCAAACCACACAAGATATATCCGGTACTTGAGGGGAGAGGATGGGTTTGTCAGGATTGTGGAGCACAAAACCCAGAATGGGCAGTAGAATGTGTGCATTGTGGGGCACAAAAACCTCATCCAGAAACTGTAGCTCCCGTACGCACTGATAAACGCATTGTTCAGGTAAACAATCCAGAATTTGGACAAGCAGCCCATCCAAATGCCCCGCCTACTGTCACTCGTAGAATGCAAATAAGGACTTGGGCACCATGGTCGGCAGACACCCTTATGGCATTAATACAGAGCGCCCCAGACCCGGTAGCAAAGCCAGCTGCTTTTTGTAGATTTGTGACACAGTTAATGAATACACATGAAGCGACCTGGCAGGATGGGGAGGATCTATGCAGACACAAAATGACTCTGACCCTGTTTAACCAGTTTATGACAGAAATAGGTCCACACAGACCTGCAGGACAAGTTGATGGGGATGGCAATTTAGAGACAGGACATGTCAGACATATAGACTCAAGGGCCCCTTTTATTGCTAGATTAGAAGCTTTTTGTCAGGCAAAACAACAGGAGAGGGGGTCCATATCACCCATGAAGCAAATGCCAGGACAGACTGTATCGGAATTTTACTTATCTATGGAAAGTATGATGGCAGATGAGGGATTGGACTTGGCCCTGCCAGTCACAATCTGAGCCTTCAATAGACAGTTTATGGAAGGATTAATTCCACAGATAAGTGAAAGACTGAAAGCCTGCACACCACCCTTAATTTGTTGCGATTTTTGGCAGAAAAAGGTTGCAAGGTTAATAAGAAAAAGTTGCAAGTGTGTCAGGAAAAAGTTATCTTTTTGGGACATTGTATATCACAGGGTACGAGACATCTCACTGAGGAGAGGGTTCAAGTGATAAAGGGAATGTTACCCCCACGGAATTTCAAACAATTGCGTATGTTTTTAGGTATCGTGTCATATTGTAGACAGTGGATACCACATGCTAGCGCTTTGATGCAGCCATTATACGATTGTTTGAAAATTGTACCGTATATGCTTACAGAAATAGCTTATGAGTCGTTTATCACTTTGAAAAAGTTGTTGATTTCTGCCCCGGCTATTGGTATACCAGATTACACCAAGATATTTAATCTGTACATTGCTGAGATCACTGGACACGCCACAGGTGTTCTGACACAGGCACATGTAAAACAAAGACCAGTCGCTTACTTTTCAGCAGCATTAGATCCAGTATCTAGAGGTTCACCGTCTTGTGTACGGGCGGTAGCTGCAGTGTCAATTATCATAGATAAGTCATCAGAGATTGTTCTAGACAATCCAGTCGTAGTGCATACCACACATGACATACATGCAATCTTGTCTCAGGTACAGCCCAAACACATTTCAATGGCTAGGCAATTAAGATTACAGTGTACTTTACTCTTACCTCCAAATGTTACTTTTCAGCGCTGTACAACCTTAAATTTGGCCACCTTTTTGCCTCTTCAGTCACCAGATTTGGCAAGGGGGAATGATAGTGCTAATAGTACTAGTGAGAAAAGAAATGAGGACACTGACACTCTTTTGTTTAAAGAAGTAGATCAGCACGATTGTTTTCAGCTCATGGAACAGGAGACAATGGGATTTCCACATGTTACAGATACACCAATTTTAAATGCTGAGCACACCTTGTATATAGATGGTAGTAGGTTTGCTGATGACAAGGGTAAATATCACACAGGGTATGCTGTAGTGACTGATATGCAGGTAATTGAAGCACAGGCCTTACCAGCCCACATGTCAGCACAGGAAGCAGAATTAAAAGCTTTAGAACAAGCCCTAGAATACTTAAAAGAACGAGAAGGGAATATTTACACTGACTCTGCCTACGCTTATGGTGTAGTGCACGATTATGGCCACATATGGAGGGCTAGAGGTTATCTGACAGCAGCAGGTACACCTGTAAAACATGGAGAAGGGATTAAGAGAGTCCTGAACAATCTTCAAAAGGTTAAACGAGTAGCCATTATGAAGATAGCGGCACACACGAGCGCAAAAACAATTGAGGCAAAAGGAAATGCATTTGCAGATTTGACTGCAAAACAGGCAGCTCTAGGGGAAGGAAGCCCTGAGACCTTAGCAGCGGTAGAGGTGAGTATCCCAGAACCAACATGGCAGCAGCTGAGTAAATTACAGGAGCAAGCAGGGTAGAGCGAGAAAGATAAGTGGGTCAGGATGGGAGCAGCACCAGACCTTGACAATGTATGGAGGGAAGGAGGCAAAATATGCCTGCCTGCCTCTCTGTACCCAGCAATGGCAGCGGCAGTTCACCTACCCACACACGTCAGTTCCAATTCTATGTATAGGATTGTGAACCAAGGATGGCTCGCCCCTGGATTCAGTAGCACTGCAAGAAACTACTGTGCAGCCTGCCAAATCTGTCTCCTGAATAACCCAGGACAGAGAGTAAAAACCCCACGTAAACACCAGGTCCGGGCCCAATACCCCTTCCAGAGACTGCAAATTGATTACATACAAATGCCTAAGAGCGGCCCTTTTGAATTTGTCCTCGTGTGTATCGATTTATTCTCAGGTTGGCCCGAAAGTTATCCAGTAAAATCGGCTACAGCTAAAGCCACAGCTAAGAAACTGATCACTGAGTTAATACCTAGGTTTGGTCTTCCTGAAACCATAGAATCAGATAGGGGGACACACTTTACAGGAGAAATCATGCAGAATGTGATGACCATGTTAGGGGTTCAACAAAGTTTTCACACCCCTTACCACCCACAGAGTTCAGGATCAGTGGAGAGAGTAAATGGGACAATAAAGTTAAAAATACAAAAAGCCATGCAAGAGTTAAACAAGCCTTGGCCAGAATGCCTGCCTTTGGCTTTGTTCTCTATAAGGTACACTCCAACAGGAAAGACAGGATTATCCCCATATGAGATACTTTTTGGGAATGCACCTAGATTGGGTTTATACTTTCCACAGAGTATGCAATTGCAATGTGATAGTTTGACTGCATATGTGATACAATTACAACAACGTCTAACTAAGATCCACAGAAGTGTGTATTCTTCTCTTCCAGACCCTAATTCAATAACAGGTACACATACTCTGCTACCAGGGGATTATGTATATGTGAAAAAACACACCAGAAAGACATTGGAACCCAGGTTTGAAGGTCCTTACCAAGTACTCTTGACCACAGCCACCTCAGTAAAGCTGGAAGGAAAACCTACCTGGATACACGCATCACACTGCAAGAAACAACCCGAGAAAACAACATGATGAAATATCTACTTACAGATTTTTTGTTGAAGATTGTTGTTTTACAAATATATGCATGGACTCCTGGTATTAATGTACTTGAAGTAGAGGAAACAACAACTTTCGAATGGGCTATAGATGATCCTAAAGTAGCAAATGATTATTGACAAAGGTAGACTAGTACATCTTTCCTCACAGATACAACAGGATACTGCACCACATTGGTGGGATATATTTAGTGGAATGTCTTCTACAGCAACCAATACCTTTCACTGGTTGTTAAGTCCAATGGTAATTATTATTCTAATATTAATATCACTTACAATCACGAATATATGTGTATACAGGAAAATAAATAGGAAAATTAGGAGAATAGACAGGGTATACTGATAAATGTGTATTGACATCACCCTACTCCTATAAAACTCCTCTTCTTGAATTTTAAGATGTTGGTAATACCTAGGGGGATGGGTTCTACCCCTCTGACAACTCGCGGTCAGGGAAAGGACTCTGGGGAAAAACTGACTAGAACTTATTCATGAGGACCCAGGGGGAAGGAGAGGATGATGTCAAAGGGGGAAATTGATAGGGTTGAAATAATGACTTAGAGTTCCACTTTAATTGTTTCTGTTTTTTCTTACCTGTGTACGTATCAATTGTTCTATTTAAATTGTTTGTGCTCCTTTCTTAGCTGTGTACGTATCAATTGTTCTATTTAAATTATTTGTGCTCCTTTCTTACCTATGTACGTATCAATTGTTCTATCAATCTGTATCTAGATGGAATTTGGAACTGCTGAATAATCATTACATGTTCGCTGATGAGAAACTCTTTGTACCTTAACCTCATTTGGTAATGCCGATAAGATTACTGCTTTTGGAACTGCCTATAAAAGAAGTAAAGGGAGCAGTCCTTTTTGGGGATGCTCAGAACTGTGATACAGACATACCTGACTCCGTGTCATTATTCTTATAGAAGCAATAATTTGGCAAAGCAATATAAACTTAAGCAACTTGTTTAAGAGTTGCCCCTAACACCTCCCAGCTGTGATTCAGCAGCTCAGCTCTCCCTGCTTCTCCCTCCCAGCAGTGACGTAGCAGCTCAGCTTTCCCTGCTCCCCCTACCAGCAGCTCAGCTCTCCCTGCTTCTCCCTCCCAGCAGTGATGTAGCAGCTCAGCTTTGCCTGCTCCCCCTACCAGCAGCTCAGCTGTCTATGCTCCCTCCTTCCAGCAGTGACTCAGAAACGCAGCTCTCCCTGCTCCCCCTACCATCAGCTTAGATCTCCTTGCCACCCTCCCAGCAGTGATTCAGCAGCTCAGCTCCTCTTTCTCCTTCTGCCAAGCAGTGACACCACTCCTCACCCTGCTCCTCCCTTCCAGCAGTGACTCAGCAGCTCAGCTCACCCTATTTCTTCCTTACGGTGGTGACTTCTTTCAGCTTTCTGCCCATGCCCTCATTCCTACCCCATGCTGATCATCGCAAACCAAATCATGGCATCTTCATCTCCACTTTTAAGAGGACCTGTCACCCCTCTACAGTCCCATGGAAAAGCAGATTCTCTGAGCCCTGGTGCTGTGTTCTGCAAGCTCATTGCTCAGAATTTTTCTTTTCTTTTTGTGGGTTATGGCTTTAACATGAGAAGTCAAAGTCTTTCCTTCCAGTCACATCTTAGCTGTCTTGTGATGTTGAGATTCATGTGACCTCAACTCACAAATAAGCATTTAAGTTGTGGAAGTCCCCGGAGTATTAGGAGATATATTGCCATATCACCTCCAAATCCAGGGCTGCACATCTGTAACGGAAATTTACGAGGAATGGTGATTAAAAATGTTTGTAAAGGTCTCAGAATCAAATATTCATCTTCAGAGATTGTACAGGAGTTGCCATGTGATCCTCCTTGTTCTGGAGCCTCATAAATCACCATCGCAAGAAAGCCGTAAAAGGACTTCACTGTGTTATGGCGTCATTTTCTTGCCCCTCCAATGTTCGTCTCGTTCCACCCACCAATCCAATATTGTAGAGACTAATGCTACATCAACGGCAAATAAAATCTGTAAGATTTTCTTTAAAAAAAACAAAAACAACACCCCACAGTACCATTTTTCATAAAAGCTGTTATTTTCTTCATAAAAAAAAAAAAGCCATCCTTGAAAGCAGTCAGTGACTTCACCTAGGCTGAGCTGATGTCATCAGTCTGCTGCAGGCAGGAGCGAGCATTTCCTCAGTCCCCCCCAGTGATCGGACTGCAAGGTTGTAACTTTGTAGCAAGTCACAAAGCGCTGATCTGTTGGGTTTTTTTTGGTAACACAGCCCAAGGACTACACAGGCATCAGGATTTACATCATTACGTTGTCTCTGAGCCGGCATCTCAGTCCAGGAAGTGGATGGGAACCCAGGATGATGCTTGAACAAAGATGACACCGCCAGGGGGAGTACTGTGATCTCTATGAGAGGTAATAAAGACCTGGAAGTGCTACACTGATACTGATACTTACCATGCTGCACTTATCAAGAAATATATATCTGATGACAGATCCGCCTTTATGACTTTGGGCCACGAGTCAAGCATGAAATCAGTTTGGTAGATAAAATTTCAGGATGTACTTCCTATTATCTAACATCTCTGTTATCAGATTTCTGTGGAACTTCTTGGACTGAGGATAAGTTTTGGTATCTGTGTACACAATGTTAGTGCCAAAATACAGCAAAAGTCAACTAGTTGCAGGAAACTCTTGGTGTCAGATTCTGGAAAACTTCCCATGAAAACACTTTCATTGCCCGTGAGTTAAGGAAACCCAGGAATGAACTCAAAGAAGATCTAGCAGATTATAATCCACCAGAAGATAGCAATTTATGGATTTATGGCTTACTGGACTAAGCCAGGCTTTCTTTGTTTTTCTTCCTTGGTTTGTGCTTCAAAGAGATTTATACAGACACATTATGAGTAGCAATGTTTGTAAGCCACCCCACACACACTGCCCATCTAACCCAGCCTTTTTAAACCAAGGTGCCTTCATATTTCCTCAGGCAAAATGCCTAAAAACTGCCCAAAAACTGCATACAAGCCCACAAGTGGATCAAGCCTGCCTTTTAGTTACACAAACTCACAGATTTGCACCATTACAACCTTCCAGCAGCAGGCGTACTTACAACCGATAACGTCATCGGCTGATAAGGAGGATGTCAGGTGTCTGCATAGCTTCTTTGTTTGCCCTCGCCCCCTCCATCAGCTCTGGGGTCATATAAGCTGAGGGAGAAGAGAAACATAGGAATACTGGTCAGTGCCAGTGTGCAAAGGTGTATTTGCTTTGGAAGAATAAACCAACTCTAATGTTGGGTTGTCCTACGTGTGTGGATGTTGCTGCGTTATGTAAAACTATTAGTTTAGTTTTTACATTTTAGAATAGTGTGAACTGAGATTATGCAGAATTTTAAAGGGTGCCACGACTGAAAAAAGTTTGAGAAACACTAATCTAACCAACGAAAGAACAAGTATTCCTAAAGGGGTCACTGGAGCACTAATATGTAGGGACATTGGAGAACCACCAGAGATCTCCAGCCCATTCTTGATGGTATGATGGACAATATGGTGTCTTAGCAGTTGGCACGGTAGCCTAAGTTCTGATGGGTCTTAGGAAGAGTTTCCACCAGGTGGTAATGTATGAGAGTGGAATTTGCCAATTAGTTGGTGGAAAGGTTTGTTAGGGAAGATGACAGTTGGCTGATTGTAGGCTACATGAGTGGAGAGGGTAGTCGACTGGAGGATGAATACGTTAGGGGGGATAGCAGTTGACTGGTGGAAGGGTATGTTAGGGAGGATAGCAGTGGGCTGGAGTAGAGGTACTGTTACGTACCTCGTAGTAGAGCCTGACTTGTAGGAGGAGACCTCTCTTACAGCCCTGGCTCAGGAGCCACTGGAGTTGGAACAGTGGCCTCGAGAGTGCAGTGAGGTAGGAGTGCCTGTGAGATCTGTGGTAGCTGGCACAGATGAACAGATGATGAACCACCAGGAAGGACTGGGATGCAGATGACAGCAGAGGCAGATGCAGGTCAGTGACCCGGTGAGCTGGATGGTGCAGGATCAGCAGCAGGCTGGAGCAGGGTGAGACAAGCCGGGTCAAGCACAGGCAATCAGACAGAGCAAGGCAGTAAGCTGGGTCAGATGAACAGGCAGAGGTTGGCAACAGGATATCAAGCAGAAAGTCTTTAAGCAGAGTCAAGGCAAGCCGAGGTCAGGATTGGAGATATCAGGTAAATCAGCAGAGCCGGGTCAATACAGGTAATCAGATAGCAGGCACAGGTTTCAGGACACGGTAAGCTGCAGATCAAACAGCACTACATAAGTGCAGCTGCTGTTCTTTTTTTAAAGGCCATTGGTGCCAAGCAGCGTCTAGCTAGATATGGAGGTTTGTTGGTGGTAGGGTATATGGAAGGAGATGGTGTTTGGCTGGTGGTAGGGTATAGGGAAGGGGATGGTGGTTGGCTGGTGGGAGGGAATATGAAAGAATATGGAGATTGGTTGGTGTTAGGGAATATGAAAGGAGATGGTGGTTGGCTGGTGGTAGGATACATGGAGTGTGATTGCAGTTGGCTGTTCATAGGGTATATGGGGAGAAGTGCACTTGGTTGGTTGCATTCGGCGTGAGGTGGCAGTTGGCTGGTGATAGGGCACTTTGGGGCAACATAGTATCCTAGTTTGGCCCTTTCCTTCTCTGATCAACTCATCTGTCCTCTTACAGAACCTGCGTGTTGTAATTATCATTTTGAAAAAGATGTTCTGGCAACACAACGGAAGGGGTAACTGACTACGGACATTTTCTTCTCCACTGTTTAAACATTTAAGCCTCCAGTGAATGAGCTGAGATTTATTTAGCAACTTCAACAATTGAAGTGGTTTACTCACTCTGCCTGGATGAATGCTGTAAGAATGAGAGAATATCTGAGGGATGGGGAGTTGGAGGTTTGGAGCTCCTGGGTGGGATGGCCCTGAGTTGTAAGGTGATGGATAGGGTTGAGGAGGTAAGACACAGGAGAGGTTGGGTGAAGCTGTACTCTGCTTTACTAACTGTGTGTTAGAAATGGTCAGCGGGTTGGGAGGTGTGTGTGTGTGTGTGGGGGGGATGGATGTGCTCTGTCAAGATAGTCAAGTGAATTAATGACACTATGAAAGGCCATGAGAAAACTTTGCACTTAGAAGCAATAAAAGTGTAATATGTGCGAACAGCTTCCAGTAAAAGTGTTAGTTCTTCAGACGAATGGCTGTCAGGTGCAGCTCCAGGGCAGTCCATCGATGAAGATCTGTGACCTTTCTATTGTTCAATCCACTCTGCATTAATAGATTTTAAATAAACAAAGTGTAAGAAACACAATGTTCATTCAGCCTGTTCTCCACCACAAGCATTGTGTAGAGCAGTAGTTCTCAACCTCAGTCCTCAAGTACCCCCAACGGGCCATGTTTTGGGAACTTCCCTTAGATAAATTAGCTCTTATGCCACGTACACACGGGCGGACTTTTCGACCGGACTGGTCCAACGGACTTTCAACGGACTTTTGATGGACTTCCGACTGACTTTTGAACGAACGGACTTGCCTACACATGATCACTCCGACGGATTCGTACGTGATGACGTACACCGGACTAAAATAAAGAAGTTGATAGCCAGTAGCCAATAGCTGCCCTAGCGTGGGTTTTCGTCCGTCGGACTAGCATACAGACGAGTGGATTTTTCGACCAGACTCGAGTCCGTCGGACAAATTTGAAACATGTTCCAAATCTAAAGTCCGTCAGATTTTTGACCGAAAAAGTCCGTTGCAGGTCCGATGGAGCCCACACACGGTCGGATTGTCCGCCGAATTCGGTCCGTCGGACCAGTCTGGTCGAAAAGTCTGCCCGTGTGTACATGGCATCATCAATACCATGTCATTGATATTGATTTAAATCAGCTGTGCAAACTAAAGGAAAACCTGAAAACATGGCCCGTTGGGGGTACTTGAGGACTGAGAACCACTGGTGTAGATGCATTGACATGCCT
This sequence comes from Aquarana catesbeiana, assembly GCA_037953035.1. Taxonomy (NCBI): domain Eukaryota; kingdom Metazoa; phylum Chordata; class Amphibia; order Anura; family Ranidae; genus Aquarana; species Aquarana catesbeiana. The sequence continues at coordinate 543,490 of JBBHAA010002458.1, forward strand.
TTCTAAATGAATGACACCTCAATGCAGCTACACAATGTAGCGGTACAGTGCCTCGGGTGAAGATGAAAACTCCCTCCCCTCCCAGCACCCCACCACTTCCCCCATCAGACACCCCAAATTCCCCTTCCCCCTAGGAAACACCACTGCTGCTGGAGCTCCCAGTGTGTCCCCCCCTCCCCTGTGCACATACAGATACTGCGCTCGGGGCACATCTTCCTTCTACCCCCCTTGTCCCAGCCCTGTAATAAAGCACATTTTTCTGTATATTGCTGCCATGGACTGGTGGGAACGGACCCCTTAAGCCTTGGCATTAACTTGCAGTAATTCACAGTAAACAGCATTACAACAACGCATACTTCCTTCTGCATGGCACCCTAATGCCCAACCCCAATGAACCCCAATGAGCCAGCATTTTACCGCACTACAATATGTACCATCTATGCACTGAATAAAATCTAGATTCATTACGGTACATCGGCAGCCCATTTAAAATGCTTACTGCAATGCATGATTGATAACGCATTGGATTTCTTCCATGGTGTTTCAAAAAATATCATTCCATTTTTCGTCTTGTGGGATACGCATAGTTGTTTATTGACTTGCATAGTTCTTAGATTGGATTTAAAAACTCCACTTCCATGAAAAATAATATACCATATACAATATAGGCACCCAGTGTCCTTGGTGATTGAGTAGGGGATACTATGTAGCCCCCTACTCATTCACATAGGAGGGAGGCCGGGATCTGGGGAAACCCTTATTAAAGGGGGCTTTCAGATTCCGATAAGCCCCCCCACCCGCAGACCCCCACAACTACTGGCCAGGGTTGTGGGGAAGAGGCCCTTGTCCCCATCAACATGGCACCCTCCCCATGTTGAGGGCATGTGGCCTGGTATGATTCAGGATGGGGGGGGGGTGCGCTTGCATGCCAGGCTGCATGTTCAGAAAAACGCATCAACTGTAGCATCATAGATGTGAACCTAGGGTTAAAATGCATCCAGAACACATTTAATATAATTCTCATGTATTGTAATGGCCCTCGTTCACACCAGTGCAGTCACTTCCAGTGCTTTCAACACAAGCACATCCTGCTGCAGTTTTTTTTTTATCCCGAACGCATCAAAATGTGTGTAAACGTATGTAAACACGCCAGAATGCACATAAGAAACCTTTGTCCTAAGATTTTTCAACAGTCAAAATAAAAAAAAAGAGAACAAAATGCACTGGAACACATTAAAAGCACCTCAAAAACACATTTAGGCTCCTTTTACACTTCTGCGACTTGGGATCCAACTTGTGAGACCCCCCCCCCCAAGTGTCAGGACATGTGAAATTCAATGTAAGTGTCTTCCCTACAGATACTACTAAAGTCGCTGCGACTTCAGAAAAGGTTCCTGCGCTACTTTGGTCTGACTTTTGATGCGACTTTGGTCCAGAGATTGTAAAGTCTGATCGAAGTCGCACCAAAAGTCGCATCAAAGTCGCCCTGTAAAGTCACAATACAAGTTGTGCGACTTTGTCGTCTCTAATGGAGTGCTGAAATGGGGAGGGGGAGGGGGGGGGGGTGAGCCGGTGCTCAGTCTGCACAGAACACGGGGATACAACAGAACAACAACAGGTAGGAATCTGCTACATTTATGTTATATTGAATTAGAATAAATACACACAGTACAGAAAAGGAAAATAATTCAGTAAAACTTGTCGTTCCAGTACATTAAATTATATAGACAATTACAATTTACAGCTAAACCCTAATATTAACCCCTAATATTAACCCTTAACCTTAATATTAACCCCTAATCCTAACCCTAATATCAACCCCTAATCCTAACCCCTAGTCCTAATATTAACCCCTAATCCTAACCCCTAGTCCTAATATTAACCCTTAACCCTAATATTAACCCCTAATCCTAACCTCTAACCCTAATATTAACCCCTAACCCTAATATAAACCCCTAACCCTAATATTAACCCCTAATCCTAACTCCTAACCCTAATATAAAGCCCTAACCCTAATATTAACCCCTAATCCTAACCCCTAACCCTAATATTAACCCCTAATCCTAACCTCTAACCCTAATATTAACCCCTAACCCTAATATAAACCCCCAACCTTAATATTAACCCCTAATCCTAACTCCTAACCCTAATATAAACCCCTAACCCTAATATCAACCCCTAATCCTAACCCCTAGTCCTAATATTACCCCTAATCCTAACCCCTAGTCCTAATATTAACCCCTAACCCTAATATTAACCCCTAATCCAAACCCTAATATTAACCCCTAATCCAAACCCTAATATCAACCCCTAATCCTAACCCTAATATCAACCCCTAATTCTAACCCCTAGTCCTAATATTAACCCCTAATCCTAACCCCTAACCCTAATTTTAACCCCTAATCCTAACCTCTGACCCTAATATTAACCCCTAATCCTAACCCCTAGTCCTAATATTAACCCCTAACCCTAATATTAACCCCTAATTCTAACCCTAACCCTAATATTAACCCCTAATCCTAACCCTAATTTTAACCCCTAATCCTAACCCTTAACCCTAATATTAACCCCTAATCCTAACCCTTAACCCTAATATTAACCCCTAATCCTAACCCCTAACTCTAAATTTAACCCCTAATCCTAACCCCTAACCCTAATATTAACCCCTAATCCTAACCCCTAACCCTAATATTAACCCCTAATCCTAACCCTTAACCCTAATATTAACCCCTATTCCTAACCCCTAACCCTAAATTTAACCCCTAATCCTAACCCCTAACCCTAATATTAACCATCAATCCTAACCCCTAACCCTAATATTAACCCCTAATTCTAACCCTAATTTTAACCCCTAATCCTAACTTCTAACCCTAATATTAACCCCTAATCCTAACCCCTAGTCCTAATATTAACCCTTAATCCTAATATTAACCATTAATCCTAACCTCTAACCCTAATATTAACCCCTAACCCTAATATTAACCCCTAATCCTAACCCTAATATTAACCCTTAATTCTTACCCTAATATCAACCCCTAATCCTAACCCTAATATTAACCCCTAATCCTAACCCCTAGTCCTAATATTAACCCCTAATCCTAACCCCTAGTCCTAATACTAACCCCTAATCCTAACCCCTAGTCCTAATATTAACCCCTAATCCTAACCCCCAACCTTAATTTTAACCCCTAATCCTAACCTCTAACCCTAATATTAAGCCCTAATCCTAACCCCTAGTCCTAATATTAACCCCTAACCCTAATATTCACCCCTAATCCTAACCCCTAACCCTAATTTTAACCCCTAATCCTAACCCTTAAAATTAATATTAACCCCTAATCTTAACCCTTAACCGTAATATTAACCCCTAATCCTAACCCCTAACCCTAAATTTAATCCCTAATCCTAACCGCTAACTCTAATATTAACCCCTAATTCTAACCCTAATTTTAACCCCTAATCCTAACTTCTAACCCTAATATTAACCCCTAATCCTAACCCCTAGTCCTAATATTAAACCCTAACCCTCATATTACCCCTAATCCTAACCCCTAGTCCTAATATTAACCCCTAACCCTAATATTAACCCCTAATCCTAACCCCTATTCCTAATATTAACCCCCTAACCATAATATTAACCACTAATCCTAACCTCTAACCCTAATATTAACCCCTAACCCTAATATAAACCCCTAACCCTAATATTAACCCCTAATCCTAACTCCTAACCCTAATATAAAGCCCTAACCCTAATATTAACCCCTAATCCTAACCCCTAACCCTAATATTAACCCCTAATCCTAACCTCTAACCCTAATATTAACCCCTAACCCTAATATAAACCCCCAACCTTAATATTAACCCCTAATCCTAACTCCTAACCCTAATATAAACCCCTAACCCTAATATCAACCCCTAATCCTAACCCCTAGTCCTAATATTACCCCTAATCCTAACCCCTAGTCCTAATATTAACCCCTAACCCTAATATTAACCCCTAATCCAAACCCTAATATTAACCCCTAATCCAAACCCTAATATCAACCCCTAATCCTAACCCTAATATCAACCCCTAATTCTAACCCCTAGTCCTAATATTAACCCCTAATCCTAACCCCTAACCCTAATTTTAACCCCTAATCCTAACCTCTGACCCTAATATTAACCCCTAATCCTAACCCCTAGTCCTAATATTAACCCCTAACCCTAATATTAACCCCTAATCCTAACCCTAACCCTAATATTAACCCCTAATCCTAACCCTAATTTTAACCCCTAATCCTAACCCTTAACCCTAATATTAACCCCTAATCCTAACCCCTAACCCTAAATTTAACCCCTAATCCTAACCCCTAACCCTAATATTAACCCCTAATCCTAACCCCTAACCCTAATATTAACCCCTAATCCTAACCCTTAACCCTAATATTAACCCCTAATCCTAACCCCTAACCCTAAATTTAACCCCTAATCCTAACCCCTAACCCTAATATTAACCCCTAATCCTAACCCCTAACCCTAATATTAACCCCTAATTCTAACCCTAATTTTAACCCCTAATCCTAACTTCTAACCCTAATATTAACCCCTAATCCTAACCTCTAGTCCTAATATTAACCCTTAATCCTAATATTAACCATTAATCCTAACCTCTAACCCTAATATTAACCCCTAACCCTAATATTAACCCCTAATTCTAACCCTAATATTAACCCTTAATTCTTACCCTAATATCAACCCCTAATCCTAACCCTAATATTAACCCCTAATCCTAACCCCTAGTCCTAATATTAACCCCTAATCCTAACCCCTAGTCCTAATACTAACCCCTAATCCTAACCCCTAGTCCTAATATTAACCCCTAATCCTAACCCCCAACCTTAATTTTAACCCCTAATCCTAACCTCTAACCCTAATATTAAGCCCTAATCCTAACCCCTAGTCCTAATATTAACCCCTAACCCTAATATTCACCCCTAATCCTAACCCCTAACCCTAATTTTAACCCCTAATCCTAACCCTTAAAATTAATATTAACCCCTAATCTTAACCCTTAACCCTAATATTAACCCCTAATCCTAACCCCTAACCCTAAATTTAATCCCTAATCCTAACCGCTAACTCTAATATTAACCCCTAATTCTAACCCTAATTTTAACCCCTAATCCTAACTTCTAACCCTAATATTAACCCCTAATCCTAACCCCTAGTCCTAATATTAAACCCTAACCCTCATATTACCCCTAATCCTAACCCCTAGTCCTAATATTAACCCCTAACCCTAATATTAACCCCTAATCCTAACCCCTATTCCTAATATTAACCCCCTAACCATAATATTAACCACTAATCCTAACCCAAATATTAATCCCTAATCCTAACCCTAATATTAATCCCTAATCCTAACCCTAATATTAACCCCTAATCCTAGCCCTAATATTACCCCGTAATCCTAACCCCTGGTCCTAATATTAACCCCTAACCCTAATATCAATCCCTAATCCTAACCCCTAACATTAACCCTTAACCGTAATCCTAACCGCTAACCCTAATATTAACCTCTAACCTAACAAAACAAATAAATAATAATAATAAGTAAATAAATAATAATAAAATTAATTAAATAATTAACCCTTAACGCTATCCCTTTAACTCCTAACCCTGTACAAAAAAATAAGTTAAAAAATAAATAAATCATAATAATTAAATAATAAATAAAAGTGCATGAAAAACTGATAAAACGTAGCAACAAATGATGAAACAGATGACATTTTTCTCTATTGGCTATTAAAACCTGCTGTACAAAAATACTCAAAAACGCCTGAAAAAATGCCAGGAAAAAACTTTTAAAAACACGAGCGCTTCAGGCTTTTTTGTTTAGCCAATAGAAAGCACTAGAGGGAGAAGATTAGGGGTGGAGAGCTGCTGTTTGAGCAGAAAACGAGCAACAAAACATTTAACCCCTAACTTTAATATTAACCCCTAATCCTAATCTTAAACTCTAATCCTATACCTAATATTAACAACTAGGCAATGGGGGGGAGGGTCCAGAGACAGTGATAGCCAGCGCGGATGATATTCCAGAGGGTAGTATTGGGGGCATTAGTGATAGGTTAACCAAAGCACAAAAACACAAGGTGAGTATAGTAGCAAGTCCTAGTTGCAATCTTGAAACACCCAATACGAGGACAATATGCGACCGGTCTAAACTACGTGGCATGTTCACTAATGCCAGGAGCCTGGCGGACAAGATGGGTGAACTAGAGATACTGTTGTACAAGGAGGATTTGGATTTTGTGGGAATTTCAGAGACCTGGTTCAACAGCTTTTATGATTGGCTGGCAAACATTCAAGGGTATACCCTATACCGCAAGGATAGAGAGGGTAAAAAAGGGGGAGGGGTATGCCTATATATCAAGAATAATGTACAAGCGAATGTGAGAGATGACATCACTGAGGGAGCTAGGGAGGAGGTGGAATCCTTATGGGTAGAGCTCCAAAGGGATGAAGCTAAGGGGAAAATAATACTGGGAGTATGCTATAGGCCCCCTAACCTGAGGGAGGAAGTGGAGACTGATCTCCTATCACAAATTGGATTAGCAGCAAGGATGGGAAGTGTTATCATAATGGGGGATTGCAGAGGGAACCGCGCATTCATTTAAGGCTCGCCAGTTCCTTAATGTCTTGCAGGACAATTTTATGGGTCAGATGGTAGACGCACCAACTAGAAATAAAACATTACTGGATCTACTGATTACCAACAATACAGACCTGATCACAGATGTGGAAATACGGGGCAATTTAGGTAACAGCGATCACAGGTCAATTAGTTTCAGTATAAATCACACAAATAGGAAACATGAAGGGAACACAAAGACACTGAATTTCAAAAGAGCCAACTTCCCTAAACTACAAACCTTGCTAAAAGGCATAAATTGGGATAAAATATTAGGAACAAAGAATACAGAGGAGAGATGGGTTTGCTTTAAGAGCATATTAAATAAGGGCATTAGCCAATGTATCCCATTGGGTAATAAATTTAAAAGAGCAAACAAAAATCCTGGATGGCTTAACTCCAATGTAAAAATGCATATAAAAGCAAAGGAGAAGGCCTTCAAAAAATACAAGGTTGAGGGATCATCCTCAGCATTCAGACTTTATAAAGAATGCAATAAGAAATGTAAGGGTGCAATTAGGACGGCTAAGATAGAACATGAAAGACACATAGCGGAGGAGAGCAAAAAAAATCCCAAGACATTCTTTAAGTATGTAAACAGTAAAAAAGGGAGGACAGACCATATTGGCCCCATAAAGAATGAGGAAGGACATCTGGTTACAAAGGATGGGGAGATGGCAAAGGTATTGAATTTATTCTTCTCCTCAGTCTTCACGAGTGAATCGGGGGGCTTCAGTAACCAAAACTGCAGTGTTTATCCTCATGACACAACACAGGAAGCACCTACATGGTTAACAGAGGACGGAATTAAAATTAGACTTGAGAAACTTAACATTAATAAATCACCGGGACCAGATGGCTTGCATCTGAGGGTACTTAGGGAACTCAGTCAGGTGATTGCCAGACCGTTGTTCCTAATTTTTACAGACAGTCTATTGACTGGAATGGTACCAGCTGATTGGAGAAAAGCCAATGTAGCACCAATATTTAAAAAGGGCCCAAAAAACATCCCTGGGAATTACAGACCAGTTAGCCTAACATCAATAGTATGTAAACTCTTGGAGGGGATGATAAGGGACTATATACAAGATTTTAGTAATAAGAATGATATCATTAGCAGTAATCAGCATGGATTCATGAAGAATCGTTCTTGCCAAACCAATCTATTAACCTTCTATGAGGAGGTGAGTTGCCATCTGGATAAAGGAAGGCCCGTAGACGTGGTGTATCTGGATTTTGCAAAGCATTTGACACAGTTCCCCATAAACGTTTACTGTACAAATAAGGTGCGTTGGCATGGACCATAGGGTGAGTACATGGATTGAAAACTGGCTACAAGGGCGTGTTCAGGGGGTGGTGATAAATGGGGAGTACTCAGAATGGTCAGGGGTGGGTAGTGGGGTTCCCCAGGGTTCTGTGCTGGGACCAATCCTATTTAATTTGTTTATAAACGACCTGGAGGATGGGATAAACAGTTCAATCTCTGTATTTGCAGACGATACTAAGCTAAGCAGGGCAATAACTTCTCCGCAGGATGTGGAAACCTTGCAAAAAGACCTGAACAAATTAATGGGGTGGGCGACTACATGGCAAATGAGGTTCAATGTAGAAAAATGCAAAATAATGCATTTGGGTGGCAAAAATATGAATGCAATCTATACACTGGGGGGAGAACCTCTGGGGGAATCTAGGATGGAAAAGGACCTGGGGGTCCTAGTAGATGATAGGCTCAGCAATGGCATGCAATGCCAAGCTGCTGCTAATAAAGCAAACAGAATATTGGCATGCATTAAAAGGGGGATCAACTCCAGAGATAAAACGATAATTCTCCCGCTCTACAAGACTCTGGTCCGGCTGCACCTGAAGTATGCTGTCCAGTTCTGGGCACCAGTCCTCAGGAGGGATGTACTGGAAATGGAGCGAGTACAAAGAAGGGCAACAAAGCTAATAAAGGGTCTGGAGGATCTTAGTTATGAGGAAAGGTTGCGAGCACTGAACTTATTCTCTCTGGAGAAGAGACGCTTGAGAGTGGATATGATTTCAATTTACAAATACCGTACTGGTGACCCCACAATAGGGATAAAACGTTTTCGCAGAAGAGAGTTTAATAAGACTCATGGCCACTCATTACAATTAGAAGAAAAGAGGTTTAACCTTAAACTACGTAGAGGGTTCTTTACTGTAAGGTCGGCAAGGATGTGGAATTCCCTTCCACAGGCGGTGGTCTTAGCGGGAAGCATTGATAGCTTCAAGAAACTATTAGATAATCACCTGAATGACCGCAACATACAGGGATATACAATGCAATACTGACACATAATCACACACATAGGTTGGACTTGATGGACTTCCGTCTTTTTTCAACCTCACCTACTATGTAACTATGTAACTTAATCCCAAACCCTAATCCTACCCCTAACCCTAATATTAATCCCTAATCCTGAACCCCAATTCTATTCCCCAACCCCAATCTTAACCCCTAACCCTAATAATAACCCCTAATCCCAAACCCTAATCCTAACCCCTAACCTTGTTATTAACCCTTAATCTTAACCCTAATATTAACCCCTAATCCTAATCTTAACCCTAATATTAACCCCTAACCCTAATCTTAACCCTAATCTTAACCCCTAATCCTAACCTAAAAAAATAAATAAATACAGTAATAATAATAATAAGTAAATAAATAATAATAAAATAAATAAATAAATATAATAACCCCTAACCCAGGGGTCTCAAAGTACCGGGCCGTGGGTCATTTATGGCCCAACGACCGGTTACAAACGTCCCGCAGGACTGGTTCACCATGATCAGGGTCGGACTGGTCTACAGGGATACTGGGGAATTTCCCGGTAGGCCTCCTGCCCTGGGGCCACTTTGAGCTGTGGCTGCAGCGGCAGGGCCGATCCTGGGTGGGTGCACAGAGTGCAATGCGCCCAGGCGCCACAAGCTGAGGCAGATTGGGGAAGCGCCAAAGTGCCAGAGTGCTCCCCTCCCTCCTCCTCCTCTTGTGTACGTCACACACATCGGTGATCTCCCGCCGCGTCACAGAGCTTGGGTCTGAATTGTTCTGTCTGTGATAGGCGGCACACTGATCCAATGCCAGGAAATTGAATCAGTTTGACGTGTATCATGGGAGCCGGTCTAGGAGGCGGGACTTTGTTACAGTGGTCGCCCTGGCAATTCAAATCCAAGCTCCGTGGCTCAGCGGGAGATTGCCGCTCTGTGTGATCCAGGCTGCCTTTGATGGGCACTGATAAGGCTGCAGTGACTGGTAGCAAGCAGTAACTACCACTGTACATACAGTATCTGACAAAAGTGAGTACACCCCTCACATTTTGTAAATCTTTTCTGCTATCTTTTCATGTGACAACACTGAAGAAATGACACTTTGCTACAATGTAAAGTAGTGAGTGTACAGCTTGTATAACAGTGTAAATTTGCTGTCTCCTCAAAATAACTCAACACACAGCCATTAATGTCTAAACCGCTGGCAACAAAAGTGAGTACACTCCTAAGTGAAAATGTCCAAATTGAGCCCAAAGTGTCAATATTTTGTGTGGCCACCATTATTTTCCAGCACTGCCTTAACCCTCTTGGGCATGGAGGTCACCAGAGCTTCACAGGTTGTCACTGGAGTCCTCTTCCCCTCCTCCATGATGACATCATGGTTCACAGAGCTGGTGGATGTTAGAGACCTTGCGCTCCTCCACCTTCCGTTTGAAGATGCCCCACAGATGCTCAATAGGGTTTAGGTCTGGAGACATGCTTGGCCAGTCCATCACCTTTACCCTCAGCTTCTTTAACAAGGCAGTGGTCATCTTGGAGGTGTGTTTGGGGTGGTTATCATGTTGGAATACTGCCCTGCGGTCCAGTCTCTGAAGGGAGGGGATCATGCTCTGCTTCAGTATGTCACAGTACATGTTGGCATTCATGGTTCCCTCAATGATCTGTAGCTCCTCAGTGCCGGCAGCACTCATGCAGCCCCAGACCATGACACTCCCACCACCATGCTTGACTGTAGGCAAGACACACTTGTCTTTGTACTCCTCACCTGGTTGCCCCCACACACACTTGTCACCATCTGAACCAAATAAGTTTATCTTGGTCTCATCAGACCACAGGACATGGTTCCAGTAATCCATGTCCTTAGTCTGCTTGTCTTCAGCAAACTGTTTGCGGACTTTCATGTGCATCATCTTTAGAAGAGGCTTTCATCTGGGACGACAGCCATGCAGACCAATTTGATGCAGTGTGCGGCGTATGGTCTGAGCACTGACAGGCTGACCCCCCCCCCCACCCCTACAACCTCTGCAGCAATGCTGGCAGCACTCATACGTCTATTTCTCAAAGACAACCTCTGGATATGACGCTGAGCACGTGACCTCAGCTTCTTTGGTGGACCATGGCGAGGCCTGTTCTGAGTGGAACCTGTCCTGTTATACCGCTGTATGGTCTTGGCCACCGTGCTGCAGCTCAGTTTCAGGGTCTTGGCAATCTTCTTATAGCCTAGGCCATCTTTATGTAGAGCAACGATTCTTTTTTTCAGATCCTCAGAGAGTTCTTTGCCATGAGGTGCCATGTTGAACTTCCAGTGACCAGTATGAGAGAGTGAGAGCGATAACACCAAATTTAACACACCTGCTCCCCATTCACACCTGAGACCTTGTAACACTAACGAGTCACATGACACCGGGGATGGAAAATGACTAATTGGGCCCAATTTTAACATTTTCTCTTAGGGGTGTACTGACTTTTGTTGTCAGCGGTTTAGACATTAATGGCTGTGTGTTGAGTTATTTTGAGGGGACAGCAAATTTACACTGTTATACAAGCTGTACACTCACTACTTTACATTGTAGCAAAGTGTCATTTATTCAGTGTTGTCACATGAAAAGATAGAAGAAAAGATTTACAAAAATGTGAGGGGTGTACTCACGTTTGTGAGATACTGTATACGAGAATGTCTGTATATATGTATTAAATACACTGCAGCTAACTGAATAACCTGCCTGCTCAATCTAAATGAGACTCTCTCTCCACGTCAACAACACACTACACGAGGCCGACGTGCAGGCAGCCTTATATAGTGTGGGTCGTGGATTTAGTCCCCCTGAGCCCCTGAGCCATGATTGATGAAAGGCACCCTGCCTTTAGCCAATTATGGCTCTCTTAGCTGAGGGCGCTGTGATTGGCCAAAGCATGCAGGTCATGATGCATGCTCTGGCCAATCACCATACAGCAATGCACTGCACTCTCGCAGTGCATTATGGGCCATTACGCACCGCTTAAATTTGGCGCAAACGGCCCATAACGTTCGGTTTTCTACGAACAGGGAAGCAGCCAATGTTCGAGTCAAACTCATGTTCGACACGAACAGAAAGCTCATCCCTAGTAACGAATGCCCTATCAAAACAAAGAAACATAATGAATACAAATGCATATGAAGTTACGAATCATGCAAAGTATCAAATGCCGCATCTAAATGAATGGAATGTAATGAATGCAAATGATCCGAAGTAACGAATGATCCAAAGTAACGAATGATCCAAAGTAACGAATGCCGCATCTAAACGAATGGAACGTAATGGATACGAATGCGTCCGAAGTTACGAATCATCTGCAGTATCGAATGCCGCATTTAAATGAATGGAATGTAACGAATACGAATGATCCAAAGTAACGAATGCCGCATCTAAACGAATGAAACATAGTGAATACGAATGCATCCGAAGTTACGAATCATCCAAAGTATCGAATGATCCAAAGTAACGAATGCCGATTCTAAACGAATGGAACGCAATGAATACAAATGCGTCCGAAGTTGCGTATCATCCGAAGTATCGAACGGCGCATCTAAATGAATGGAATGTAACGAATACGAGTGATCCGAAGTAACGAATGCCGCATCTAAACGAATCATCCAAAGTATCGAATGCCACATATAAATGAATGGAATGTAACAAATACGAATGATCCGAAGTAACAAATGTCTTATCTAAATGAATGAAACATAATGAATACGAATCATCCAAAGTATCGAATACTGCATCTAAATGAATGGAATGTAATGAATGCGAATGATTCCAAGTAACGAATGCCCTATCTAAACGAATGAAACATAATGAATACGAATGCGTCCGAAGTTACGAATCATCCGAAGTATTGAATGCCGCATTTAAATGAATGTAATGTAATGAATTACGAATGATCCAAAGTAATGAATGCCCCATCTAAACCAATGAAACATAATGAATAGGAATGCATCCGAAGTTACGAATCATCTGAAGTATGGAGTGATCCAAAGTAACGAATGCCGCTTCTAAACAAATGGAACGTAATGGATACGAAAGCGTCTGAAGTTACGAATCAGCCGAAGTATCGAACGCTGCATTTAAATGAATGGAATGTAACGAATACGAATGATCCAAAGTAACGAATGCTGCTTCTAAACGAATGGAACGTAATGGATTTGAATGCGTCCGAAGTTATGAATCATCATTATCGAATGCCCCATTTAAATGAATGGAATGTAACGAATTACGAATGATCCAAAGTAACGAATGCCCCATCTAAACGAATAGAACGTAATGAAAACGAATGCATCCGAAGTTATGAATCATCCGAAGTATCGAATGCTGCATCTAAATAAATGGAATGTAACGAATACGAGTGATCCGAAGTATCGAATGCCACATATAAATGAATGGAATGTAATGAATGCGAATGATCCAAAGTAACGAATGCCCTATCTAAACGAATGAAACATAATGAATACGAATGCATCCGAAATATCGAACGATCCAAAGTAATGAATGCCCCATCTAAACGAATAGAATGTAATGAAAACGAATGCATCCGAAGTTATGAATCATCCGAAGTATCGAATGCTGCATCTAAATAAATGGAATGTGTCACTCTGAATTCCTCATCCATGGCGGCTGGTATCTGTACCTCTCCTCTTCTGCTATCTGGACCTTGGATCCAGATGGAAGTTTGGATGTCCCAGACTTCAGGAAGCTTTCCCGCTGCTTGCCACCAATGTCACGGAACGCCCCACACTCCACTTGAGTGCTTCCGTCATATACCGCTTCCTAAGTTCTGGAACACGAGTCCAATGGATCTGGCTATAGGAACCCCAAGAACTAGACAACACCAGTCTTGGAGTACATCAGAACTACCTTTATTTTGAGATCTCACAGACCTTTATACAGCAGGGATGACTCAAAGCTAACCTAATTAACATGACCTAATTTACTACAAAATGTACCCAGACCAGATAACAGTCTTGTGGGCACCGAGCTTCACACATTAATACAATTAACAATACAAACAACAATCTCCCCCCTCCTCAGCCTAGACCATTCGTCTATTAGCCAGTGCTGGTGGCTAATGTGATCAGCTCTCTCAATTAACATAAACACATGTTGATAACACCAGCATCTCCTCACAGGATGTGTCCCAACAGAATGAATCAGTCTTATCAGCAGGGGGCTGCTGGAGGAATCCCCCCCTCCCTCTTCAGGGACACAAATCTACAGTAAGGAGTCCCCATACAATATATACATGACTGAGTCCGATTAATACAGTTCAGACTGGATTTCTCATTCACCTCAAATGCTAGGGCCCATAATCGGTGGGCAACAGGCTTGCATACAGTCCTCTCCAACAGCCTCTGCTCCGGCCAGGTCCGTGACAGAATGTAACGAATACGAGTGATCCGAAGTAACGAATGCCGCATCTAAACGAATCATCCGAAGTATCGAATGCCATATATAAATGAATGGAATGTAATGAATGCGAATGATCCAAAGTAACGAATGCCCTATCTAAACGAATGAAACATAATGAATACGAATGCGTCTGAAGTTACGAATCAGCCGAAGTATCGAACGCTACATTTAAATGAATGGAATGTAATGAATACGAATGATCCAAAGTAACGAATGCCGCATCTAAACGAATAGAAGGGAACGAATACGAATGCGTCCGAAGTTACGAATGATCCAAAGTAACGATTGGCGGTCATAACGAATGATCTGATAAATGAAAAAAAAATACAAAAAAGGAATGAAATAAAAACTAAAGGAATGTCTCGGTAGTGCACACATTAGTAATGCGTTCCCAACATGCACGGTGTGGTGTTTTAGACACCCGTGGGAATGAGCCCTCATGTACCATCACATGCATTTTTTTGGACAGACAGCGTAGATCTGCGTATTTTATGACTTCCATGTGCAGAAAGGAGTGAAGTTCTTCTTGTGATTTGGATATCTGGAACGTATCATTTGATGCAGGAGGACTGCGAGGAATCCGAATGTATCATTGGTGAAGTCTTTGATGTGTCGGAGGAAAGTATCTTCTTTTTATCTTCCTGCCTGTGAAATGCTGAGATGGTGTGAATGCAGAACGCAGGGCGTACAGAGAGGGACACCCCCCCTCCCCCCCCCCCCCCCCAGGAGGTGGGAGCAATTCTTGTCAGCTGAGAAGAGGATAGGATCAGCACAAGTCCTTCTATCCCAGAGCATGCCATGGGGTGGGTCAGAGAATCATCCGTCTGCTTACAAGTGAAGGCAGACCAGCAAGGTGAGTGAGATGACATCTACGTCTGCGAGTCGCGTCGTTGGGGGGGCTCCCAGGTGGGCTGTACAAGGTGGACCGGGGGGGATGGGGGGGGGATACAGGAAAATAAAAGTCCCAGGCGGAGAACGTGTATCCAGTCCCATGCTGATTATTTTATCTGGGCTGCCTTCCACCCTCCGGATCATGGATGCACAGCTGGAATATTCGTAGGAATTTACAGAAGGTGTGCGCGGATCGTCACTTTCACCCAAAGGGAATTCCTGCCAGTCGTAGCTCTGGGCGCTCCTCCTGCATGTCTGCACACTTTCCCTGCACCGTGGGGGTGCTCCGAAGATATTGGGGAAGAGTTGCCCCCTCCCCGGAGGGCAGCTGACTGACAGGCGGCGTTAACCCCTTATCAGCCCAGAGCACAGTGTTGCCTTCCGCCAAGGGTTAAGTCCCGTCACCATGTGTGGATGTCGGCAAATATTTGCCAATGAATGCATCAATCCCTCCGCTCTGAACCTTGGATTGTGTACGCTGTATTGTCCGCTCACATGAGCGCATTGTGGCGGGGCGGGAGGATCGATCGTCCCCTTAACAGCTTCGCTACTGAACAGGTCAGCACTTGACGGGGAGTAGTTGGTGTTGTACAACCGTCTACCAGCCGGGACCTTCCACCTGGGGGGGCTCATCAAGATGGGACTTATTCCAGGTCTAGATCGCTTCCAGTCATTGTAGCCGTATGAGTGCGTCCGCAACAACGTAGCTCCGTCATTGATACTTTGGGGTCGTGATTTACTAAAACTGGGAAATATAAAATCTGGTGCAGCTCTGCATAGAAACCAATCAGCTTCCAGATTTTTTTTTTTTTAATCAAAGCTTGATTGAACAATCTGAAGTTGGAAGCTGATTGGTTACCATGCACAGCTGCACCAGATTTTGAACTCTCCAGTTTTATAAAATTGATCGCGTGTTTTATTTTTACAACAGTTACATTTTTCAGGATGAGCTTTGGGGCGGGGGGGGGGTCCACCACCTCCCCCTCCTTCTTCTTCTTCTCTATCCAATCCTCTGTACACATCTATGTGATTTTTTTCATCAGCTGTAGGGGCCAGATTTAGACCTTGGGGGGCCCGGGGCACTTCAGGTTGGGGGGGGGGGGGCTCATACATGGAGCTGGTTTACATTCTCAATGACAGTCACCTATTTTTTTTAAATCCATGACATAACGTCATTCTGAGGTCATGCGTGCACACACACACACGTGCAGTCATAACGCTCTATTTGTGGTTCGCTTGAGCTGCCAAAATTTTTTTTTAAAAACGATATCATATACCAGTCCAAAAACTTTTACAGATGGTGGCCGGCAAAATATTACTTCCCAAGATACATTTAATAAAAGAAAGTAATTTTTTTATTAGTATATGTATTATATTATTTTCTTAGTATATATTGTAGATTATTTTATTAGTATATATTTTATATTATTATAATATTATAAACTTTAGATTATTTTATTAGTATATATTTTAGATTATTTTATAAGTATATATTTTATACTATTTTATTAAATATTTATTGTTTATTATTTTATACAATTTTTTATATTGTTTTCTATTATTTTTGTATAGAAAATCATTTTTTATTACTATATATATATTTAATATTATTTTATTATTATATTTATTAGTATATATTTAATATATTTTTATTATTATTTCTTTTTTTAACAAATCAGCATTACAAACAAAAAATTAGTACAGTCATCGTGGTAATAATAATGATAAAAAGATCTATCTTCAACCAATAGCCACTATTTATCAGCTATTCCAGTGGTGTAAGTGTCAGAAGTTTCGCTTAACAATACTCCTATGGCATTACATCCTTATAAATTCTTAGATAGTATAAAGTAAATACCCAATATTCACTTAAGCCTGGTGGGGACAGCGGGGAGGGGGGGGGGGGGAAGGGGGGGAAGGGGCAGGAAGGAAGGGGAACTGGCATAAAAAGAATAGACCTGAAAAATAGGATGTCCTCTACTGTACTTCACGTCCTAATTATGGGGTAGGGGGTTCAGGGTCCCCAGAGGAGGAGGACCAAATTTTATCGAACTTCCCCGGGCTTCCCCGGGCATTGCCTACTTTCATACGTCAATCTATATAGGGGGATTTTTATTATTATTTATTGTTTATTATTTTATACAATTTTTTATATTGTTTTCTTTTATTTTTGTATAGAAAGTAATTTTTTACTACTATATATTTAATATTATTTTATTATTATATTTATTAGTATATATTTAATATATTTTTATTATTATTTCTTTTAATTATTTTATACATTTTTTATATTGTTTTATATTATTTTTGTATAGAAAGTAATTTTTTATTACTATATATTTAATATTATTTTGATATTATATTTATTAGTATATATTTAATATCATAATTATTTTATTATTTTATACAATTTTTTATATTGTTTTATATTATTTTTGTATAGAAAGTAATTTTTTATTACTATATATTTAATATCATTATCATTATATTTATTAGTATAAGTTTAATATTATTTTATTATTATTATTAGAATTTTTTTATTATTTTATACTATTTTTGTATAGCGGGGGGGACCCTTCTGTTGGGGGGCCCAGAGCAGTTGTCACTTTTTGCCCTCTTATAACTCCGGCACTGGTCAGGTTCACGTCGGCGTCTTTTCCTAAAGTGCCTGTTCACACAATGCAACTCTTTTTTTTTTTTTTTTTAAATACCTCCTTTGGTGCAATGTTGGCCAATAACATTGTATCAAAAATGCACGTGCGTGTGTTTTATGTACATGTTTGATACGTTTCTGCTACAACAACAAGACAGGAGATAATGCTTATCATTGGCCAAAACAAAAATGCGCGAAGCATAAAAACACATAAAAGAAATGCAACAAAAAAATGTACAAAAAATGCGTGAAAACTGCAGAGTCTTGGCTGTGAGTACTGCTTGGACCGAGGTGACCGAAACGGTAGACCCCTCGCAGCTCGCCTTGAAATATTAACTGTTGCACATGAAGAACTATCACAGACAGAATTCAGCGATGAGATTACGATCTGTAAAATATAAAACTTGTAGAGAAAGCGGCGGGGTGGGAGTTTTTAAACTTGAGACCCTTCTCTGATGAAGGAACTCATAATTCTGATTATGTCCTCCTCGTATTTGATGATTAGTTCCAAGATAGGCTATCATTCCTCATATTTAACCACCAGCTCCATAGTGATTCATAAAGCAATTGTGTTGGAGGAGGGAAGGTGTTTACTACACTCGGGACCTGTAGAAATAATAAAAAAAAAGACACCAAACAGGAATTTGTGAGATTACCTCTCAGCTATTCCTGCAACTCGTAGGCAGAGAATCATATTACTAGGTGAAGGTTAACAATTTCGGAGTGAAGCTACAGTAAATTGTCTCGGCTTGTCTCAGGCGTGACAGTGCGGCAAACCCTCTGCTGAAATCAGAAGTGTCTCCATGTAAACTCTCCTCTCGTTTAAGGGGGTATACAGGCAGTTTTGGATGGAGCTGGGAAATATTATTGCCATCCGTGTTGAGTCAACCCTTGACCTGTACTAGTGACCACTGTCAAAGAGAAAGAAAGTGAAGGGGGACTCTAAGAGTAGTCACCAGAAGAAGAGGTGAGGGAAAACTGTTGATGGTGATACCTGTTCTGGTGACAACTGTCACTGGGATGTAAGAGATAGGGAGAAAACTAAATTTTGAGATGACATCAGAACAGGAATAGAAAAGCCACCAAAACAGGAATAGAGAAGCCACAAGAACAGGAAGAGAAGCCACAAGAACAGGGATAGAGAAGCCACCAGAACAGGGATAGAAAAGCCACCAAAACAGGAATAGACAAGCCACCAGAACATGAAGAGAGGCCACCAGAACAGGAAGAGAATCCACCAGAAGAGGGATAGAGAAGCCACCAGAACAGGAATCGAGAAGCCACCAAAACAGGGATAGAGAAGCCACCAAAACAGCAAGAGATAACCAGAACAGGAATAGAAGCCACCAGAACAGGAAAAGAGAAGCCACCAAAACAGGAATAGGAAACGAGAAGCCACCAGAACAGAAATAGAGAAGCCACCAGAACCAGAAGAGAAGCCACCAGAACAGGAATAGAGAAGCCACCAAAACAGGAATAGAGAAGCCACCAAAACAGGAATAGGAATAGAAAAGACACCAGAACAGGAATAGAGAAGCCACCAGAACGTGAAATAGAGAAGCCACCAGAACAGGGATAGAGAAGCCACCAGAACAGGAATATAGAAGCCACCAGAACAGGGATATAGAAGCCACCAGAACAGGAATAGGGAAGCCACCAGAACAGGAATAGAGAAGTCACCAGAACAGGAATAGAGAAGCCACCTAAACAGGGATAGAGAAGCCACCAGAACAGGGATAGAGAAGCCACTAAAACAGGAATAGAGAAGCCACCAGAACAGGAATAGGAATAGAGAAGCCACCAGAACAGGAATAGAGAAGCCACTACAATAGGAATAGAGAAGCCACCAGAACAGGAATAGGAATAGAAAAGCCACCAGAACAGGAAAAGAGAAGCCACCAGAACAAGAATAGAGAAGTCGCCAGAACAGGGATAGAGAAGCCACCAGAACAGGAATAGGAATAGAAAAGCCACCAGAAGAAGGAATAGGGAAGCCACCAGAACAGGGATAGGGAAGCCAGCAGAACAAGAATAGGGAAACCATCAGAACAGGAAGAGAAGCCACCAGAACAGGAAGAGAAGCCACCAGAAGAGAAATAGAAAAGCAATCTCCCAATGGGGACACCTCTTCTGGTGACAACTGTCCAAGAGGGGAATCCCCCTCTCTTTGTAGAGCTTCCCTCTAACCTCCTGCAGTGTCTCTGGGACAGTAAGTGATGGGAAATGTCCCCATGTACATAGACAGTTAAAAATAACCCAACAAGGATTTTAACCTTTGCCTACTGTATCCAAAACAAGCTGACCATACACATAATGGGGTTGATTTTACTAAAGGCAAATAGACTGTGCACTTTGCAAAGCGCAGTTGCACTCTGCAGGTGCAGTTGCTCCAGAACTTAGTAAATAAGGGGAAACTTCACTTTACAACGAATACCCAATCACATGCAAGGAATTATTTTTTATTTAAACTGCATTTTTGCTTGCACATGATTGGATGATGGAAGTCAACAAAGCTTCTGCTCATTTACTAAGCTCTGGAGAAACTGCACTTGCAAAGTTCACAGTCTATTTGCCTTTAGCAAATCAACCCCATTGATTCATGATTGATGAAGGTACAGTTAGAAAATCTAAGATGGCGCACATAAAATACAACCTATCAGAAATTAGCTATTGAAAATGATCATTTCTTCGAACAGTTTATTGCTGGCCATACATACTTGAATAAATGATCAATTTCTTCTCGGTCGCTTCCGATGGGAATTGATCTATAGTTGAATAGTTGGAAGTTAAGCTCGTAAGTTATCGGTCGAAATGCGAGCGAATTCATGCTGATCATTGCAACATGATCAATAATTTTCTGCCTTGGCTGATCTTCTCAGTTCGATCAAATCTGATCTAAATTGAGTCAACATCAATCAGAAGGGAAGTTATGGCTGATCTATCGACCAGTAAAATTCCACCGCAGCCAATTGATTTGCCATTGTTGAAATTGATCTAAAACTGATCGAATGTAGGGTCTGTGATTTAAAGTTCTTATATAGTATATATCCTATAGTTTGATCACTCTAAGGATTGATAGAATGATCATATTGATACATGTGGGGCGACCTTTGGATACACAAACTCTTTAATTCTAACTGAATGGTATGATCTTTCTCACGGTAGGATATATTTTGGCACAGCATGGTGGTTTGCTACTTAGGTCACCAAGTAAAGACTCCTCCGTAGGATAATATGTCAGATAATGACATTTTATTCAGTCAAAACATTTTGGAAAGGTCTCAGATTCCCGAAAGGCTCTGCTAACAATCCTCAAATGTCATTGACAAGTACATAGAGAAGGAATCCACCCTGCCCCCCTCAGTAGTCACACACTGGGAGTCCACATTCTCTGCTGCAATCTTCAGCACTTTGGTTCAGCCTCAGAAGTGAGGGTGTTATGGTGTCATGTCAAGCAATGGTGTCATGGTGTATTGTCGAGCGATGGTGTCATGTTGGGTTCTGTAGGCTACTGTAAGCAATTACTGCTCGGATTTCACCGCTGTAATGGAGAAAGGTCTTTCGTGTTGAGTCAGTAGCAGATTTCCACCTTGGTGATGGGATATTATGACATAATGAGCACACCTAAAAGGTTGCATGTTGCCCAAAGTAACTCATTAAAAAAAATTGGCCATCTTCTTCTTTTCGCAACAAAGAAAAAGTTTTTGGTTAAAAAAACAAAAAAAACTTTTGGCAGCAACATTTTTTGAATATATTGTCAGGTTATGTGATGGATATCTGTAGATATGACAGGTACTCTTTATTGGCGGAGGAAGTGATGATTGTAGCCAAAGGTTAGACATGACTTTGCTGGAAGAATCTAGATGTCACTTCTCTCTAGATGCACAGTAGAGCACAAAGTGACATTTGCATATTAATTAAAAAAACAAAATGTATGGCCATCTGTAAGGATCCTCCTGTGTAATACAAAACCCTCTCCATTTATAAATGTATATTTAGTATCGAAAAAATGACCTAAAATCAAAAATGCAAAACACGGCCATGGCCTTTTTATGAGTTGAACATTTGAATAGTTCTCTGGTCACCTCTTCTTCTATGGAAATGTTTCTTTTCATGCAAGACAATGCGAGTATTTCATTTCCATGTCCTGCGTTCGGCGCTTTTGTTTCTGCCATTGGTAGTTTAAGAAGTGGATTTGCATGGTCAGACCATGGCACTTTCCATCTCTTTCCGCCGTGTTGATAGAAAAAGACTTGTGTCCTTTGATAACGTTGTGTAGGGGGCCAAGAGCAGTGCCTTACCTTCAACCCTTTGGTAGCATCACCATGGTGGCAATTTAAAACTTGATTTTCTTTTACTGAGATGACATTTGTGTTACATGAAGCTGTGTGGTCATGGTAGGTACACAACTAGTGTGGTAAGTTATCAAAAGACACAACTTTAAAATCTGATCTACCCTGTCATTTCATACTATTGGTCGAGAATATAAACATAGGACACCATATCAGAACTTCCAAATAGAATCACTTCATGGGGCAGAATAATGCTCCTGACCTTCTCTCTACCTTTCTGAGTACATTCCAACACAGGGATATCGCACCTCCAACATGACCATCCATAAGCTAGAAAACACTCTGCTCTTGACCTTCTCTCTACCATTCTGAGTACATCCCAACATCGGGATATCACACCATCCAACATGACCCTCCATAAGGTAGAAAATACTTTGCTCCCGACTTTCTCTCTAGCTTTCTGAGTACATTCCAACACTAGGATATCACACCATCCAACATGACCTTCCATACGGTAGAAAATACTATGTTCCTAACCTCCTCTCTACCTTTGTGACTACACCCACCACTAGGATATCACATTTTCCAACGTGACTATCCATAAAGTAGAAAATACTCTGCTTCTGACCTTCTTTCTACCTTTCTGATTACACCCACTACTGGGATACCACATCGTCCATGACTTTCCATACAGTTGAAAATACTCTGCTTTTGACCTTCTCTCTACCTTTCCGAGTACATTCCAAAATTGGCATATCACATCCTCTAATGTGATTCTCCATAAGGTAGAACATATTCTGCTCCTGACCTTCTCTCTACCTTTATGATGTTGGAAGTCAGAAGCAAAGTGTTTTCTACCTTCTGGTGGATCATTTTGGAGGGTGTGATATTCCAGTTTTGGATTGTAATCAGAACGGTAGAGAAAAGGTAAGGAGCAGAGTATTTTCTACTTTATGGATGGCCATGTTGGAGGGAGTGATATCCCAATGTTGGGTGTAATCAGAAAGGTAGAGGCAAGGTCAGGAGCAGAATATTTTCTATCTTTTGTAGGGTCATGTTGGAGGGTGTGATATTCTGGTGTTGGGCGTAATCAGAAAGGAAGAAAAATGGTCAAGAGCATGATATGTTCTACCTTATGGAGGGTCATGTTGGAGGATGTGATATCCTGGTGTTGGAATGTACTCAGAAAGGTAGAAAAAAAGTTAAGGAGCAGAGTATTTTCTACCTTATGGAGGGTCATATTGGATGGTGTGATATCCCGTGTTGGAATGTACTCAGAAAGGTGAAGGGAGAAGGTCAGGACAGAGTATTTTCTACCCTATGGAGGGTCAAATCTAAGGTGGGATATCCTGGTGGTAACTTTAAGTGTAATCAGAAAGATAGAGAGAAAGTCAGGAGCGGAGTATTTTGTATCTTATGAAGGGTCATGTTGGACAGTGCGATATCCTGGTGGTGGGTATAATGAGAAGAGTAGAGAGAAGGTCAGGAGCAGAGTATTTTCTACCCTATGGAGGGCTATATTGAAGGTGGGATATCCTGGTGGTGGGTGCAATCAGAAAGGTAGAGAGAAGGTCAGGAGCAGAGTATTTTCTATCTTATAGAGGGACATGATGAAGGGAGTGATATCCCGGTGGTGGGTATACTGAGAAGGGTAGAGAGAATGTCAGGAGCAGAGTACTTTCTATCTTATAAAGGGTCATGTTGTAGGTGGGATATCCTGGTGGTGGGTATAATGATAAAGGTAGAGAGGTCAGGA
This sequence comes from Aquarana catesbeiana, assembly GCA_037953035.1. Taxonomy (NCBI): domain Eukaryota; kingdom Metazoa; phylum Chordata; class Amphibia; order Anura; family Ranidae; genus Aquarana; species Aquarana catesbeiana. The sequence continues at coordinate 567,491 of JBBHAA010002458.1, forward strand.
GCAGAGCATTTTCTACCTTATGGATGATCCACTTGACTATACCATGCCTACATCACAAGATTTATGTTTGCAGAAATAATTTTAAACAGGAATTTTGAGCATGCAAACTTTCTGATAGTCTGTAGTCCAGAAACTTGAGGTATCCAGTAATAACATGGTTAATTCAAGCAGGATTTACAAGATGTTGCCCGCCAAGGTCCTGCGTCATTTTACTGACCCTGGAGAGCAGCCTATTACTCAATCAAGTCATTGTGCTTGGTCGCTCTGAGTCTATGTGACAGCGAGATGACTTGTACAATCTGTAAAGTAATAAGGAAGGATCACCCGTGATGTGTGTCAGTGGTCAGAATACACATGGATGCTACGCTATCATGCTTTACTGACGTTGTATTGTGATATTGTTTGCCAAGCCCCACCAGCCCTAATTATTTATGCAAATCAGAAGATGGAGCAGCTCCAGATCTGATTGGGCGAAAAATGTGATTGCAACGTTGATAAAGTTATGGGCAGACACTTGGGAGTTCCTAGATAAATGACATTTGCTTTGTACTTCTCTTCTTCTCCTCTCTCCCCGCAGGCACACAGTGCGTCTACTCCGAGCTCGCTGTGGTCCACCCATCATCCCTTGTCACAGTCATTCCTAACCGGTGGGCTGGACAAGTTTCGTCCCACAACAGATTATGGTGCTGTGGAACTGGATTTAAACTGGGCTCACCCCCTGGAGATGCTCAGTTTTGCCCTAGGGGACCTCACCGTCACTTTACAACACCACGGGAGGAATCAGATACAAATCTCCAACCAACTGCCAGGAAGGATTGTACACTATGGGTGTGTCTGCGGGGAGGACAAATTGAAATTGACAGAGGAACACTATCGTGAATGGAGCGCAGAAGATAAGACGTCTGCTCAACTAAACACTCGGCTCACAGCAGTTTGGGATCCACAGCAACCTGAGAGATTGTCTACTGAGAGGGGCAGCAGAGAAGACCTAATTCACGGTGAGTTCTGTTCATCTACTAAGAGTGATGTGTGTGTGTGTTCATATAATTAATATCAAGAGGTTCTTCTAGAGCAGTCATTCTCAACCAGGGTTCTTCCAGAGGCTACTAGGGGTCCCTTGAGCTGTGGCTGATGGACCTCCCATCTGATGGTGTCTGCACAGTTCCAGAGCCAATGCAAATTAGTAGAGCCAGCAACATGACACCAATGATTTATTTGGCTGTCTGGAAGTCTGGCATTCAAATCACAAACATTCTTCCCATTAACCACCAATGTAAGGGACATCTGTCCTACTGACCCCCAATGTAAGGGACATTCTTCTCACTGATCACCAATGTAAGGAACATTCTTCTCACTGATCACCAATGTAAGGGACATTCTTCTCACTGATCACCAATGTAAGGAACATTCTTCTCACTGATCACCAATGTAAGGAACATTCTTCTCACTGATCACCAATGTAAGGAACATTCTTCTCACTGATCACCAATGTAAGGAACATTCTTCTCACTGATCACCAATGTAAGGAGCATTCTTCCCACTGACCACTAATGTAGGGACATTCTTCCCACTGATCACCAATGTAAGGAACATTCTTCTCACTGATCACCAATGTAAGGAACATTCTTCTCACTGACCACCAATGTAAGGAACATTCTTCTTACTGATCACCAATGTAAGGAACATTCTTCCCACTGATCACCAATGTAAGGAACATTCTTCCCACTTATCACCAATGTAAGGGACATTATTCTCACTGATCACCAATGTAAGGGACATTCTTCACACTGATCACCAATGTAAGGAACATTCTTCCCACTTATCACCAATGTAAGGGACATTATTCTCACTGATCACCAATGTAAGGGACATTCTTCTCACTGACCACCAATGTAAGGGACATTCTTCTCACTGATCACCAATGTAAGGAACATTCTTCCCACTGATCACCAATGTAAGGAACATTCTTCCACTGATCACCAATGTAAGGAACATTCTTCTCACTGATCACCAATGTAAGGAACATTCTTCCCACTGATCACCAATGTAAGGGACATTCTTCTCACTGATCACCAATGTAAGTGACATTCTTCTCACTGATCACCAATGTAAGGGACATTCTTCTCACTGATCACCAATGTAAGTGACATTCTTCTCACTGATCACCAATGTAAGGAACATTCTTCCCACTGATCACCATTGTAAGGAACATTCTTCCCACTGATCACCAATGTAAGGAACATTCTTCCCACTGATCACCATTGTAAGGAACATTCTTCCCACTGATCACCAATGTAAGGAACATTCTTCCCACTGATCACCATTGTAAGGAACATTCTTCCCACTGATCACCAATGTAAGGAACATTCTTCCCACTGATCACCAATGTAAGGAACATTCTTCTCACTGATCACCAATGTAAGGAACATTCTTCTCACTGATCACCAATGTAAGGAGCATTCTTCTCACTGACCACCTATGTAGGGAACATTCTTCCCACTGATCACCAATGTAAGGAACATTCTTCTCACTGATCACCAATGTAAGGAACATTCTTCCACTGATCACCAATGTAAGGAACATTCTTCTCACTGATCACCAATGTAAGGAACATTCTTCCCACTGACCACCAATGTAAGGAACATTCTTCTCACTGACCACCAATGTAAAGGACATTTTTCCTACTGACTCAAGAAGAACTGATTTGGGAAGGGTTTTTGGAGACCTGAAATTTATGTGAATGGTTCCTTTGGGGTAAAAAGGTTCAGAACGGCTGTTCTAGACCAACTACAGTGTATAATCCGTCATAATCTAAATGTTTAGTGTTCACTGTAAAGTAATTTTTAGATGGGACTTTCACATTTTTTCATGTTTGCAGTTCCATTCTCTAACGTTGTTATATTTATACAGATTTGTAAATTCAAAACTTTATGTGCAATTCTGTAATACAATGCATTATGATTTTTAACATTCGTTTTTTGGGGGGTTTTTTTGCTCTCTTCACACCAAACGAATGTTCACGCCCTTTCACTGGGTGAATTGCTATGCAATTTTTCAAGTATGTCAAGTGGTGATCGAATACCACCAAAAGAAAGCTCTATTTTTGGGAAAAAGTTATATAAATTTGGGTACAGTGCTGCATGACTGCACAATTGTCAGTTAACCACTTGCTGACCGCTGCACGCTGATATACGTCGGCACAATGGCAGCGGTGGGCAAATGGGCGTACCTGTACGTCCCCTTTAAGAGCCGGGGATAGCAGGCGTGCAAGCCCGCCACGTACAGCGGGACCGTGCCCGCGGGACCGGCGGACTCGATGTCTGCCGGTCTCCCGGCGATGGTGTCACGAAACCTCAGAACGGGGAAGTGCTTATGTAAACAAGGTATTTCCCCGTCCTGGCTAGTGTCAAAACAGAGATCACTGCTCCCTGTCATCGGGAGCGGTGATCGCTGTCATGTGACCTGAAGCCCACCCCCCCCACAGTTAGAATCACTCCCTAGGACACACTTAACCCCTTCATCGACCCCTAATGGTTAACCCCTTGCCTGCCAGTGTCATTTACACAGTAATCAGTGCATTTTTATAGCACTGATCGCTGTATAAATGACAATGGTCCCAAAATAGTGTCAAAAGTGTCCAACGTGTCCGCCATAATGTCGCAGTCCTGATAAAAATCGCAGATCGCCGCCATTACTAACAAAAAAAAAAAAATGCTATAAAACTATCCCCTATTTTGTAGACACTATAACTTTTGCGCAAACCAATCAATATACGCTTATTCCGATCTTTTTTTACCAAAAATATGTAGAAGAATACATATCGACCTAAACTGGGGAGAAAAATTGTTTTTTTTTTATATATTTTTGGGGGATATTTGTTATAGCAAAAAGTAAATGATAATCCGTTTTTTTCAAAATTGTCGCTCTTTTTTTGTTTATAGCGCAAAAAATAAAAACCGCAGAGGTGATCAAATACCACCAAAAGAAAGCTCTATTTGTGGGAAAAAAAGGATGTCAATTTTGTTTGGGTGCAACGTTGCACGACCGTGCAATTGTCAGTAACAGGGACGCAGTGCCGAATCGCAAAAAGTGCTCTGGTCAGGAAGGGGGCAAAATCTTCCAGGGCTGAAGTGGTCAATACGCCCCCTTTGTGTTTAGCCCAGAGTTTAGCTTTTTAAAGATTGAAAATGACTTTTGAAACAAGTTAAATCTCTGTTAAGTCTTTATAAATTGTCAGCGTTATCCGCAGAGCTGCATATGATGAAGTTGCTCCAGGGCTGGTCTTGTTATTTGCAGGGCTGATAAATCCCAATTAAGCAGTAAAAAATAATGTAAAATAAGCAAACACACAGAACACGGCAATCATCTAAGTATTTGTTATCAGAACTCAGCTTAGCCTGAGATCATTTTAGCAGAGCAATTCTCTTTATCCCCTTTCAGATACACCGCCGTCAGAAAAAAACGTGAACTCTCAGGCCCATGTATGTCGAATTCCTTCAAAAAAAAAAAAAAACCCAAGTGAATGGTTTATTCCACAACTCACAGTTCAATGACCAGAAGGGCTCCATGGATGGGAATTCTTGGCATAACTGCTGGGTGGGAAGAAGGAATCCTCTGAACATGAATGTGATAGTACCCACAAATGGGGCTTAATAAATGAGGATGAGTGCAATTATCTGCTGTAAGCAATCCCATTAAGGAACTCTCTGGGTTGGAGCCTAAAGCTCGAGGGTTTGAGGTGTATGGCACGTTTGTCCACAAAGTCAAGGTCAGATTCCTTTCTCATCCTGATTCTTTCTACGCACTGATATGGGACTGGCCCCCTTTTTCTGAAGGCAATTATGGAGAATATTGAAGCATTCAGATTAGTCCCTGCCCAAAGGCCCTTTAAAATGAAATGTCTCCACCACACATGCCTATAGATCCAGTTATAATGCCTGTATGTTCAGGATTGTGCAATGCTACTTCAAAGCTCAGAGGAAACACACAGGCAAATGGATAACATACAAACTCTATACTTAAAATGTAATAAAAATCATTTTTCAAAAAACATGCAAACTCCGGGTAGATTGTGTCTTTGGTGGTATGCAAACCCAGGACTTAGTGCTGCAAGGTAAAAGCGATAGTCACTTTCGTTTTATAGGTAATAGGTAGGTATAAGTAGTTGTTCAAGAAGTCCTAGATGCCAGTACAAGGATGGATGAATAAAATGTCTTGTACAAAATCAATATTGAAAACCATTTCCTTCTATAGTCACCATAACCCTTAGACCTCCTAGAGTCACCACAAGACTGAACCCTTCTAGTGTCTCCACAGCTGCAAGAGCACCTGGAGTCACCATAAACCTAAAATCTCCTAGAGTCACCACAGCCCTAGGAACACCCAGAGTAACCATAACCTCAAGATCTCCTAGGGTCTTCACAGTCCTAAGAGTTCCTTATGTCACCATAGCCCAAAGACCTCATAGAGTCACTATAAGAACCTAGAACCTCCGAGAGTAGGGTGACCACATGTCCCGGATTGCCTAGAGTCATCATAACCCTAGAACCTCCTAGAGTCACCATAGCCCTAGATGCTCTTGGAGTCTCCATAACATAAGATCTCCTTGAGTCACCATAAGCCTAGAACCTCCTAGAGTCACCACAGTCCTAAGAGCTCCTTATGTCACCAATATCCAAAGACCTCATAGACTTACTATAAACCTAAGATCTCCTAGAGTCTTCATAACCTTAGAACCTTCTAAATAACCCTAGGATCTCCTATATTTTAACCAAAACCCTAATATTCCCCAGTGTCACCACATTCCTGAGATCTCCTATAGTCACCATACCCCTAAGATCTCCTATAATCACCATACCCCTAACATTTCCTAGAATCGCCATATTCTTAAAATCTCGCATAGTCACCATAATTCTAACACTCCCTATAGTCACCTTAATCCTAAAATCTCCTATAGTCACCCTAACATTTCCTGGAGTCACCACAATCCTAAGATCTCCTATAGTCATTATAACCCTAACATTTTCTAGAGTCACCCTAATCCTAAAATCTCCTATAGACACCAAAACCCTAACATTTTCTAGAGTCACCACAATCCTAAAATCTCCTATAATCACCATAACCCTAAGATCTCCTATAGTCACCATACTCCTAACTTTTCCTAGAGTAACCATATTCTTAAAATCTCCCATAGTCACCATAATCCTAACACTCCCTATATCACCCTTGCCCTAACATTTCCTAGAGTCACCTTAATCCTAAAATCTCCTTTAGTCACCCTAACCCTAACATTTCCTAGAGTCACCACAATCCAAAGATTTATAATAATCACTACAACTCTAACATTTCCTAGAGTCACCACAATTCCAAGATCTCCTATAGTCACCATAACCCTAACATTTTCTAGAGTCACCCTAATCCTAAGATCTCCTATAGACACCAAAACCCTAACATTTCCTAGAGTCACCACAATCCTAAGATCTCATCTAGTGACCATACCCCTAACATTTCCTAGAGTAACCATATTCTTATATTCTCTCATAGTCACCATAATCCTAACACTCCCTATAGTCACCCTAGCCCTAACATTTCCTAGAGTCACCATAATCGTAAGATCTCCTATAGTCACAATAACCCTAACATTTCCTAGAGTCACCACAATCCTAAAATCTCCCATAGGCACCATAATCCTAACACTCCCTATAGTCACCCTAACCTTAACATTTCCTAGAGTCACCACAATCCTAAGATCTCCTATAGTCACAATAGCCCTAACATTAACTAGATTTACCACAATCCTAAAATCTCCTATAGTCACCATAACCCTAATATTTCCCAGAGTCACCATAACCCTAAGATCTCCTGTAGTCACCATAATCCTAAAGCCTCTTGTTGGCACCATAAACCTTGGCTCTCCTACAGTCACCAAAAGCCTAGGACAGGGTACATTATATGAATCCCCATGTGGTAGGGGCCAGTTCACAATAATGGATGGTTTGGGTACCTAGGAACAGGTGGTTGTCCCACATTTCTGTGAGCTGGCGCAGGAAGAGAAATGCTGAAACGGCTTTGGACTATGAATGAGCTGCAGGTGAAAGAAGCCTTCACTTTTACACAAAAATAAACAAAGATAAAATCTTTATCGATGGTGAAAAGATAACATTATCTATATCATGTAGAGCAATTCGTCAGAACGCAGGCTGTGAAGGCTTTCCAGAGAATGAGATTATGATAAAGGTCAAAGTAATTGCCTCTAATTTATATCCTGGTGTACAAGCATGTTATTTTGGGCAGATTTGAAAGATGTAATTACAAACTTAAAAGAAAACTGAATGCAGAAAAAGCAGATTATTTTCTTGCCTTAATATATTTCATGCCAAAGATTTCAGTAAGAGCATTTAAGTAAGAGATACATTCCCAGAAATGGGTCCACGTACAGACTAGCCAACAAGGGCATGCCGCATAGCCTGCCCAGCCTAATAAGTATAATTAAACCTTCTAAATATAATAACTCTAAGACTTTCTAGAGCTACCATAGCCCTAAGACCTCCTGAAATCACCATATTCCTAAAGCCTTCTGGAAACACCAGAACGCTAGGATCTCCTACATTTACTATAGAACAGACTATTATATGACTCCTCGAGTATTGGAATTGAAGGATAGTAAACTTGTCCTTTGTTTAGAAAGTTTGGAGACCCCTGGGTTAGACCAACCATTCTCAACTAGGGTTCTTCCAGAGGTTGATGGGGGTTCTTTGAGTTGTGACTAATTGACCGCCCATCTGATGGTGCCTGCGTAAATCCAGATCCAACACTAGACATGTGCAATTCGTTTAGTTCCGAATGAATTTTTTAATGAATTTCGATAAATTTGTTAATTCGGGTAATATCCTAATTAATCTGAATGCCGTATCTAAACGAATGGAACATAATAAATGAATAATAATAAATAACACTAATAATAGTAAAAACGTTTTATTATTATTATTTATTATTAATTTGTTCCGTTCCATTCGTTTAGATGCGGCATGCGTTATTTTGGATAATTCGTAACTTCGGATAAATTCGTATTCGTTACATTCACTAACAGCCAAATTTGAAAGGAAATTCCAATACCTATAATTTAATAGTTAGTTATTATTAGTTAGTTAGTTATTCTTTCAAATTTTCAGATTTTCTTTCTTATTTTTGGATTTTCGAATTTATGAATTTACGAGTTTTCAAATTTACGAATTTAAGAAGTTTCGAATTTACGATTTGCGATCATAACGAATGACCCAAAAAACAAAAAATAAAAAACAAATGAAAGGAAAACAAACAATTTTTTTGGCAGTGCACGTGTCTATCCAACACCACGTGGCAGAGCCAGCAGCATGCCTGCAAAGGTGGCATTCTCATCACCACTGTAAGATGGAATTCTTCCCACTGACCACCATCAATTTAGGGGACATTTTCTCAATGACTCCTGATGGGGGTTCCCTGAGATCTGAAAATAATTTCAAGGGTTCCACTCAAGTAAAGGAGGTTGGGAAAGGTTGGGTTAGACTTTAGAGTAGACATTCTCATCCAGGGTTTGTGGAACCTTAGGGTCCCTGATTGACCTCCAGTTGGATGATGTCTACAAAGTTCCAGGGCCAATGCCACTTAGCAGAACTGTCTGTACGTGTGGCATTCTGAGCACCACTGTAAGGTGGGAATTCCTCTCCCTGGCCACCATCGTAAGGGGCATTTTTCCAAATGGCCCAAAATTAGTTGGCTTTGCAGGGGTTTCCCAAAACCTCAAAATTATTTCTAAGGTTCCTCTGGAGTAAAAAAAAAGCTTGAGAAAGGCTGGCGTGGAAGTCAATAGAAGATTACACAAGACACGCTGAAAAGTGACAGTTCTGGCCTGAGCAGACAATCTCTCTGCAGCTCTCATAGCTGGTAATTGGCTCACAGCTCAGCGATGACGCAGGTAATGTCACTCGATCCGCGGCGGGCGGAGGAATGCCGAAACGGCTTTGGGCTGTGAATGAGCTGCAGGTGAAAGAAGCCTTCACTTTTATAGAAAAATAAACTAAGATAAAATATTTATCGGTGGTGAAAAGATATCACCATCTCCTTCACGTGGAACAATTCCGCAGGTCTTGAAGCCATTCCAGGAAACGAGATTATGACACTCGAGGAGGTTCATGTAATCTCTGTAATTTGGAAGAGGTAATTAAAGACTTAAAAGAAAACCAAATACAGAAAAAGCAGATTACCGCTCGGCCTCAACAACTGAAAGTTTCCATAGGAGCACCTAAAAAAGATGTAGGTTCCCAGAAGGGGGCCTGCGTGCCGCAATGGTATGTCATGAAGCTTGCCCAGCCTATTAAGTATAATTACACCTTGTAGGTGAATATTGTAACATTCCGGAGTATATCATTTAAGTTTCACAATTTAAAACTATCATATAAACAAAGATTATTCCATAGTTTCCAACCGCAGGGCTTCCCTATAAATAACCTCTATTACCCATTTTTGTCTCCTGAAGCCGGGATCGCTGCCAATAAGAAAATTAGCCAATTTCCTAAACGAGACTTTCAGAATAACTCGTTGTCTGTGCCCCGCCCCCCACCGCTGACAGCAGCCAATGTGTTGCCAAAACAATAAGGTGATATTAAATACACTTTATATAACACCTCAACTGGTGCCCTGGCATGTTGGTAAATGAGTCAGAAAAATAACCTTCACTTAAGTGGTGCAGACCCTTACAGGATTGGTGGATTAAAGTAAATCTTCCAGTAAGTTTACAAGCAGTGGGATAACTCCCTGGGTAGCAAAGGTCGCACAAGCGACCAGGCCCTAGCGTTCTGCTACCGTGTGTAAGGGGGCACTTTACTCCTGTCAGTGCCGTAACAAAACCTCCTTGTTTCTTGTCCCAACAAAGGAGTAGCTGGCAGCGAAGCGCATTAAAAAGAAAAAAAAAACTCCTCTGCGATTCTGATTCTGTGCATGCGCAGTTCCGGAGCCAGCCAATTACAGAGCTGCCAGGCTTGGCCTCAGATCGGGCAGTGGGGTGTGGCCTATAATCCCACGCCCCGCCGCACGAGTAGAGGCTGAGCTCGGCAGTTCTCTGATTGGCTGGCTCCGGAACTGCCCAGGTGCAGCTCAAAGTCGCTGAGAAGGATTTTTTTTTCTAAAGTGTTTTACCGCCAGCAGCTTGCGGCCAGGCCAGAAGGTGTGTGAAAGGGAGTACTAACTCTGGGGGTACTCTGGAGGAGGGGCAGGATGACATAAGGTTAGGCTAAATTAAAGGGCACTCTGGAGGAGCAGGACTTAAGGGGGGGGGGGCTAACTTTGGGAGCACTTCGAAGCAGAAGGTGGATTATAAGGGGGTACTCAGGTGAAGGATGTAAAGAAGCACTCTGGAGGTACCTCCAGAGTGCCCCTTTACATCCCCCAGAGTGCCCTTTACATCCTCCAGAGTGCCCCTTAGTATAGTATTACTATGGGGCACTCTGGAGGATGTAAGGGGGCACTCTGAAGGCACTAAGGGGGGGAGGGCAACCTGGAGGAGGATGTAAGAGGGAACACTAAAGGATGTAAGAGGTATTAACTTAGCACCTCCAGAGTGCCCCCTTACATTCTCCAGCTGGCCTCCATACATCCTGCAAAGTGCCCCTTAGTAATGTGGGTTCAAGAACTGTGGTATATGTGTGCAATGTATACTGCAAGTACAGATTCTGTTTAATCCCCCTTTAAGACCCTCCTACTGGCCATGTCCACTGGATGCCCCAGGCAGGGGCGGCTGGTGCTCAAAATTTTTGGGTGTACGCAAACAAACTAAAAAATTCTGGAAATAAAAAACATTAATTGCAGCCTCACTGTGCCCATCAAACGCAGCCACTGTGCCATCAAATGCAGCCACTGTGCCCATCAAACGCAGCCACTGTGCCCATCAATTGCAGCCACTGTGTCCATCAAATACCACCACTGTGCCCATCAATTGCAGCCACTGTGTCCATCAAATACCACCACTGTGCCCATCAATTGCAGCCACTGTGCCCATCAATTGCAGCCACTGTGCCCATCAATTGCAGCCACTGTGCCCATCAAACGCAGCCACTGTGCCCATCAAATGCAGCCACTGTGCCCATAAATTGCAGCCACTGTGCTCATCAAATGCAGCCACTGTGCCCATCAATCGCAGCCACTGTGCCCATTAAACGCAGCCACTATGCTCATCAAATGCTGCAACTGTGCCCATCGAATGCTGCCACTGTGCTCATCAAATGCTGCAACTGTGCCCATTGAATGCTGCCACTGTGCCATCAAATGCTGCCAGTGTGCCCATTAAACGCAGCCACTGTGCCCATCAATTGCAGCCACTGTGTCCATCAAATACCACCACTGTGCCCATCAATTGCAGCCACTGTGCCCATCAATTGCAGCCACTGTGCCCATCAATTGCAGCCACTGTGCCCATCAAACGCAGCCACTGTGCCCATCAAATGCAGCCACTGTGCCCATAAATTGCAGCCACTGTGCTCATCAAACGCAGCCACTGTGCCCATCAAATGCAGCCACTGTGCCCATAAATTGCAGCCACTGTGCTCATCAAATGCAGCCACTGTGCCCATCAATTGCAGCCACTGTGCCCATTAAACGCAGCCACTATGCTCATCAAATGCTGCAACTGTGCCCATCGAATGCTGCCACTGTGCTCATCAAATGCTGCAACTGTGCCCATTGAATGCTGCCACTGTGCCATCAAATGCTGCCAGTGTGCCCATTAAACGCAGCCACTGTGTCCATCAATTGCAGCCACTGTGTCCATCAAATACCACCACTGTGCCCATCAATTGCAGCCACTGTGCCCATCAATTGCAGCCACTGTGCCCATCAAACGCAGCCACTGTGCCCATCAAATGCAGCCACTGTGCCCATAAATTGCAGCCACTGTGCTCATCAAACGCAGCCACTGTGCCCATCAAATGCAGCCACTGTGCCCATAAATTGCAGCCACTGTGCTCATCAAATGCAGCCACTGTGCCCATCAATCGCAGCCACTGTGCCCATTAAACGCAGCCACTATGCTCATCAAATGCTGCAACTGTGCCCATCGAATGCTGCCACTGTGCTCATCAAATGCTGCAACTGTGCCCATTGAATGCTGCCACTGTGCCATCAAATGCTGCCAGTGTGCCCATTAAACGCAGCCACTGTGCCCATCAAATGCTGCCACTGTGCCCATCGAATGCTGCCACTGTGCCCATCGAATGCTGCCACTGTGCCATCGAATGCTGCCACTGTGCCATCGAATGCTGGCACTGTGCCATCAAATGCTGCCACTGTGCCAATTAAACGCAGCCACTGTGCCCATCAAATGCTGCCACTGTGCCCATTGAATGCTGCCACTGTGCCATCGAATGCTGCCACTGTGCCCATCGAATGCTGCCACTGTGCCCATTGAATGCTGCCACTGTGCCCATCAAATGCTGCCACTGTGCCCATCAAATGCTGCCACTGTGCCCATCCAATGCCGCCACTGTGCCCATCAAATGCTGCTACTGTGCCTATCAAATGCTGCCACTGTGCCCATCAAATGCCGCCACTGTGCCATCAAATGCCGCCACTGTGACCCCCCTGCCTGCTCGCTGTCTGCCCGGCACTTACCCTGCCTCGGTGGGGAAGTGGGTGACAGCGGCGAGCGGTGTCCTCCATGCGTCTCCTCCCGTCCTCTCCTCCCGATAGGCGTCCAATTACAGCACCTGTTGTTTCAGCCAATTAGGTCATGGGTAACAGATCCGAGCACCTGGTTGGCGGAGAGGCGGTTCAGTGTTAGGAAAGCGAATATTCATTTGCTTTTCTAACACACCTGGGTGATGCAGTTCACCTATTTTGAAGCCTATTAGAGCCTATGGCTCTAATCAGGTGCTTCAAACCCCCTCTCCCTCGCTGCTGTAATTCAGGCGCCCAGTGCCCAAAAAGGGTCTGGACACCTGAATAGGGGGTGTCAGTGGCGACCATAGATAGATTCATGCAATGCATGAATCTATCCATTGGTCATAGAAGGGCTGGCTGGAGAGAGGGGGCGGCGCCCATGCGCCCTTATGGACGCACCGCCACTGGCCCCAGGCCTTTCATAATCTTAGTCATGCTCACATTTTGAAATGCTGTTTTGACTGAAGGGGGGGCCCTTCATGTTTTATTGCGCCGGGGGCCCTGAAGGATCTAGTTAAGCCCCTGAAGTCGGAATTAGTAAATTCCTCATGTGTCACAATCCATGGCAACAAAAAGTTCCACCTTTTATCAATAAAATGCCGTCCTGACGATCCATTCAGTGACTTTGTGTGCAATATTAAGAAAAATGGAAAAAAAATTGCAATATAAAAAATTGAATAGGATAATAAGATATACAGAATTCAATTTTTTTGTTAATAACATAACTTTAACAATCAGATTTAAAGTGATAATAAAGCTTGTTTTTTAATTTAATAACAAACATGTTATACCTGCCTCCTCTGTTTTTATGGGCCCCTCGTCGGTGCTCCTGGCTCCTCCCCCCTGAGCAGTCCCCCTAGAGAAAGTTGCCTTCCCTGGGGGGCACCGTTATGTGTTCGCTCCCGAGCCGCTGCTCTATACGTCCATAAGACACATAGAGCCGCTGCTCGGTCCTGCCCCCCGCTCCCTCCTCATTGGCACACTGGCTGTGATTGACAGTAGTGGGAGCCAATGGGCGCCTGCTGCTGTCTCAACCAATGAGAAGAGGGAGTCCCGGGACACCCGGTGACCCTGAAAGTGTCGTAATACACGTAGTCACAGCATGGGGGGGGGGGAGATCGGGAAACGGATGTCTACTATGATGTTTATAAACGTGACAGGTAAACAAGTGGTTCACAGAACTCTATTTATCATATTGACATGAAATGAAACAAAGTATTTTAGCAGAGATCAGCTTTGAAACAATCTAACCATTTACACCATACACACAGTGACAGTGTGAAGTTACAGTGGGGGGAAAATAATGATTTGCTCCCCTGCAGATTGTGTAAGTTTTGCCCACTTACCAAGAAATGAAGGGTCTATAATTTTTATCAGAGGTGTATTTTATACAGAATATTACCCAAAAATCCAGAAAAAACACACATGATACAAATGTTATAAATGGAGTTGCAGTTCAGTGAGTAAAATAAGTATTTGATCCCCAAGCAAAACATGACTTAGTAGTTGGTGGAGAAACCCTTGTTGGTGATCACAGAGGTCAGATGTTTCTTGTAGGTGGTGACCAGGTTTGCACACATCTCAGGAGGGATTTTGGTCCGCTCTTCTTTACAGATCTTCTCTAAATCCTTAAGGTTTCTTGGCTGTCGTTTGGCAACTCGAAGTTTTAGCTCCCTCCATAAATTTTCTATAGGATTAAGGTCTGGAGACTGACTAGACCTTAATGTGCTTCTTCTTCTTGAGCCACTCCTTTGTTGCCTTGGCGGTATGTTTTGGGTCATTTTCATTTTGGAAGGCCCATCCACGACCAATCTCCAGTGTTCTGGCTGAGGGAAGAAGGTTCTCATCCAAGATTTTACAATACATGGCCCCGTACATTGGTCCCTCAATGCGGCAAATTCGGCCTGTACCTTTAGCAGAGAAACAGCCCCAAAGCATCATGTTTCCACCTCCATGTGTGACTGTAGGGATGGGGTTCTTAGGGTCATAGTCAGCATTTTTCTTCCTCCAAACACGGCAAGTTAATGCTAAAGAGCTCAATTATGGTCTCATCTGACCACAGCACTTTCTCACAATCCTTCTCTGATTCATTTAGATGTTCATTGGCAAACTTCAGACGAGCCTGTACATGTGTCTTTCTGAGGAGGGGGACCTTGAGGGCGCGGCAGGATTTCAATCCATGGCGGCGTATTGTGTTACCAATGGTTTGTTTGGCGACTGTAGTCCCAACTGCCTTGAGATCATTCACAAGCTCAGTGAAGTACAGTGGTGGGGCAGAAGAGCAGGAGGGTACAGCGGCTGGGCAGAGGAGAAAAGAGGGGCATTGGTGGGACAGATGAGCAGGGGGGGGGTACAGAGGTGAGACAGATGTGCAGAATGTACAGAGGTGAGACAGATGTGCACAATGTACAGAGGTGCAGCAGATGAGTAAGGGGGTCACAGTTGTGGGGCAGATGAGTTCCATTTTAGGACAGAAGAGACATAAGAGCATGGGGATACAGCGGTGGAGCAGATGTGCAGGGAGGTACAGTGGTGAGGCACATGAGAAAGTGGGTACATTGGTGGGGCAGATGCGCAGGGGGGTTACAGTGGTGGGACAGGAGAGCAGGGGGGGTACAGTGATGAGGCAGATGAGCAGGAGTTACAGTCATGGGAGAGATGAGAGGTGGTACAGTGATGGGGTAGATATGCAGGGGGTTGCAGAGGTGGGGCAGATGTGCAGGGTAGTACAGTGGTGAGGCAGATGTACAGGGGGTTACAGTGGTGAAATTGGGGGGTACAGTGATCTGTACCCCCAAGGTGTGAAGGTGCAGGAATTGAGGCTGATCTGGAGAACTGGAGGTGCAGGAATTGGGGCTGATCAGAGGCGCGAGAGTGCGGGATGTTAATTTGTTACTATTACTCAAGTAATTTACAGGATTTACTGGATAAAAAATCCTTTTCGTGAGTGAGAAGTGTCAAGTTGACACTTTTTTGTTGTAAAGCGCTCGATTTCTTTGAAAACATTTTTTGCCACACTGTGCTCAAAAAGTTGCCCACCCCTGGCCTATGTAATCCATGGGGGGTTGATGAGATTTGTACGCCCAGGTCTTTCATCTTACTGGCTCTGACCAGGGGGGGCATTGCTTGGGCTGCCGTCGGGACATCTACATCTAGTGGAAGGATTTGGGGTTTAGACCAGTTGATCTGCAACCCGGGAATACTCACCAAATTGTTTGATCAGCAGCAAGGCCGCTTGGAGTGGAAGGTCCAGCATCCTCCAGGTATAGGAGCATCTCACCTGCATAGACCTCATAGGCAGAGGACCTCTGTCACCGGTCCCATGTGGAGACCTTTGATATCGGGATGTGCCCTGATTGCAATGGCGAGGGGCTCCACGGCTCGGGGCGTACAATAGAGGAGATATAGGGCAGCCCTGTCAAGTACCACGGGACAGCGAGAAGGCGTCCCAAACCCTGTGGTTGACTTGGATCTGGGCGGCGGGGGGGGGGGGGGGGCCTGGTAGAGGAGTTGGAGCCGTTTAACAAATTTTGGGGCGAAGCCAAACCTGCGGAGACATTCCCACAGGTAACTCCATTCCACGGAGTCAAACGCCTTAGCGGCGTCCAGGCGGACCACGTCCCTGGATCCAGCGTTATTGGAGCCTGGATGGAGATTGTAGGTGGGCAAACTTACACAATCCTCAGGGGATCAAATCATTATTTTCCTCACTGTCAATGAGGAGCCACTATAATAATATAAATATTTCTCAGCCCTCGCTCGGATTTATGCGCCGGGGAAAACGCACGTGCAATTGATGTTCCTTTTTTACTTGCGTCAACGTGTGTTGCAGTAACCCATTTATTTGAAAATCGTGCGGAAAAGAAAACAAACAAAAAAAAACGTGCCTTCCTCCTTCTTTGTAAACGTACGGCAATAAATGGCGTGCTCTGGTGTGATGTGTCACACATGTGTTTGGCAGGCCCATGTGGAGTGCAATAAGGACACGTGTTTTTTGTGATTTTGGCGTGCTTTCCCGGAGCACCCAGGTGTGACCAGGGGCTTTTTTTTTAATGGGTATTTAGTAAGGAAGACATCTGACAGGTGATGCCAGGCCTGGGAAAATGGGCGGAGATTCCTATTAACCTGTGAAAGACCGGAGCAGCCCGGTTTGCTCAGCCCTAGTATCAGCGACTATTGCAAAACTATAATTAGGCAAACGCCTCCCACGCTTGGTCTGCACGCCCTGCGTCTATTGTCTCTGAACGTTCCTGTGGGTGCTCGGCCGGTGTTCCCAGCCTTGCGGGCGAGAAGCCGACTCACCTGACACACGTGGATTCGTCTATTACGCCCTGATGGTCCAATCACCCGAATGGGATGTACAAAAAAAAAAATAGAAGTTTATAACTTAGAAAAATCTGAACGTTCGATCGAGAACTAGACGGGCATGCAAACGTCGCAAACGATCGATATAAAAATTACGCAGAATAAACGCCCCATTAATTGTGAACTACATGATACATATTCATGTTAAGTATATTATAATATTATATACAGTATTATTATATATTATAAACATATAAAATATATTACAATATAACAAAGTATTAACCACTTTAGCTTAGGAAGGTTTTATCCCCTTCATGACCACAGACCATTTTTTTTTGCTATTCGGCACTGCGCTACTTTAAGGCTGCAATCACACTTTTTTTGAATCGCGGGCAGGTTTCCCCGCGGTTCTTTGCCGGCGATTTGAAAGTGGGCGATGTGTGAATGGCAAGTCGCAGGACTCGCATTTTAACATGCTATTCATTCGAATGACAACCTAACTTTGAGGTGCGTGTCTTCCCGACATTACCGCACGATAAATCACGCTGCAATCGCAGCAAACCCACATCAGGGGGGAAGCATGTCTCCCCCAAAAGTAGCTCCTGAACTTTTTATTTGTTGGGGTGGGGGATGACATGCTTCCCCGCGAGACGCGGGTCACTGCGATTGCAGCGCGAATTATCGCGCGGCGGGGGCAGACCCGCACCCCAATGTTTGGTGTCATTCAAATGAATGGCATGTCAAGTGCGAGTCCCGCGAATTTGTTATTAACACCTCTGCGCTTTCAAATTGCGGGAAATCTGCCGGCGATTCAAAACGCTGAAGTGTGACTGCAGCCTTACTGGTAATTGCTCAGTCATGCATGCTGTACCCAAAACAAAATTTATATCATTTTTTTTTCGCACAAATAGAGCTTTTTTTTTTTTTTTCTTTTTTTTTCACACAAATAGAGCTTTCTTTTGGTGTTTTTTTTTCATTTTTTATTATAAAAATCAATAAAAGACCAAAAATTTTGAAAAAAAAAATATATATTTTTTACTTTCTGCTATAAAACATATCCTATAAACAAATGTAAAAAAATCTAATTTCTTCATAAATTTTGGCCAAAATGTATTCTGTTACATGTCTTTGGTAAAAGAAAACAAAAAAAAACCCAATAAGTGTATATTGATTGGTTTGTGTAAAGGTTATAGCGTCCTCAAACTATGGCATATATACTGGAATTTTTATTTATTTTTATTATTTATTTTTTAATACTACTAGTGGCGGTGATCAGCGACTTATAGTGGAACTGTGAAAGTGTGGTGAGCAATCTGACACTAACTGACATTGGGTGGGAGGTAGACAAACTGACATCAACAAGTGACACTAATACAGCGATCAGTAATAATACTTTACAGTGTCACTGTACTAATGACACGGGCTAGAAAGGGGTAAACATCTTAGGCAGGGCCATCTTTAAGGCAGGGCAAAAGGGGCAGCTGCCCTGGGCCCTGTCATTGTTGTGGGGCCCAAAGCAGGTGCCTCATACTTGCCAACTATCACAGTTTAAATTCCCTTGTCCCATGAAGTTTTAGTCCTGTGCTGTGTCCCGATATCTCAGTGTGAAGTGCTGCTACTAATGCTGCCCAGCTTTGCCGTATTGTGTACAGACGACTCACCTGCAGACCCTGTGTTTACATGGAAATAACCGGCATTCATAAGTAAATAGCTGCGGCCGGCGGCATTGATATGTAAATAAAGGCGGCATTCATATGTATATCATGCCCCCCTGCAGTGAGTACATGATGTGCTGTAACCTCTAGCAACCAATCAGTGAGCAGTAATACTGTACAGTAACCTCTAGCAACCAATTAACAAGCAGAAATCATTTGCTGTAACCTCTAGCAACTAATCAGTGAGCCGTAATGTGTGATGTAACCTCTATCAACCAGTCAGTAAGCAGTAATGATATGCTGTAACCTGATGCCCTGATCTTAGGTAGGCACACAGGGCTCTACACAGGTAACAATCTCTTTGTTTCTTCTCCCTGAAAAGCAGGGCGAAGAGACAAACAGATTTGTAGTAAAAATCAGCACACAATGTGTAATGTGTAATGTGTGCTGCTTTTTACAAAAAATCAGTTTGTTTCTTCTCCCTGCTTTGCAGGGAGAAGAAACAAAGAGATTGCTCCCTCTGTATAGAAACCTGTGTTCCAAACCCTCCGATGCCCCTCTTGTTCCAGGTGTTGTGCTCTCCATCAGTCCCCGGGCATCCTGAGCTCAGTGGGAGCCTGTGATTGACAGCAGTCAGTGATCGGTCCCGTCCCCTCAGGTCCCTCTCACTCGGCGCCCAACTCTTCCATGTAAAGACATCTCCACGCCAGGATTTTCAGACGAACAATTCAAACATGAGGGCCTTGTTCACACCTTCAATATTTTTTTAAATGCACATTTTTGGCATGCATTTTTTTTAGCGTTTTTCTTGCGATGCTCATAGGGCAACAAATGCAGCAAAAGGTTTCTAATGCGCATGCCAATTGTGCATGATTTACTGCGCATTCTGCTACATTTGTTGTGCATTACTTGCATGTGGCAAAACACGCGTTTGTCTGCCACGTTTGGGATACCGTTAACAATTAGGCTCAGTTCACAACTACGCGTTCTGGGAATGCGTGCAAAAAAACCCCCAAAAACACGCATTTCTGTGAGCTTTCCTGGAACACGTGAAAAATGTGCATCACACACGTGCAGTGCCATTAATTGTCAATGCCCCCCCCCCCCCGAAAAACGGGGAGCAAATATGCATTTTGCTGCACGCCAAAAAGTGTGAAAAATGGGGCAAAACGCGCACTAGAAAACTGCGCAAACCACAACGTGGCAAAATGCTCCACGAGCTACTTTGCCACGTTTGCTGCACGTGGGGCAGAAATCAGTGGCCTGCCCTATGTGGGTGAAAAAAAGCGTGCAAAAGATGCGCTCTCCCACTACACTGGGTGTGAATGGGCTCTTAACGGCACTACAAGCGTGACGCATGTTGAATACGTATAGAAACGCCAAAGGCTCCACCCACATTTGCGATTTCCGGTTAATGATCGCAGAAGCGTGCATTTCCATGCATGTTCCACTTGTTCCATTAAGTGTCACCACAAACATGGTAAGCAAACGTGCATTTTTTTCCATGCTCAAAAACCCGCAACAAATGTGGCAAAAATGCAAAATAAAAAATGTGCAAACTGGTACGTGGCAAAAAGCTGCATTAGACATGTGCACGACCGAAAAACTATTTTTTTTTCCTGTTTTTGTTTAGTTTTTTTTTTTTCGTTTAACCGACCATTCGTTACGATCGGCATTCGTTACTTCGGATCATTCATCACTTTGAAATGCGGTATTCGTTACTTCGGATAATTCGTAAATTCGGATGCCTTCGTATTCGTTCCGTTCGTTTAGATGCGATATTTGTTACTTCGGATAGGTCGTAAATTCGGATGCATTCGTTTCGTTCACTAACAGTTATGCCGCGTACACACGATGATCGGAATTTCGGCCCGCAAAAGACCGATGAGAGTTTTTCATCGGAAAATGCGACCGTGTGTACGCTCCATCGTTTTTTTGCTGGACGAATTCCAGCCAGCAAAAGATTGAGAGCATGCTCTCAATTTTTCGGTTGGGAAAAGTTCCTATCCAAAAATACGATCATCTGTGGAAATTCCGACGCGCAAAATTCCTACGCGTGCTCGGAAACAATTCGACGCATGCTCAGAAGCATTGAACTTCATTTTCTCGGCTCGTCGCAGTGTTGTACGTCACCGCGTTCTTGACGGTCGTAATTTCAGCAAAATTTTGCGTGACCGTGTGTATGCAAGACAAGCTTGAGCGGAATCCCGTCGGAAAAGCCGTCACATCTTTTTCCGACGAGAATTCCAATCGTGTGTACGAGGCATTAGGCAAATTTGAAAGGAAATTCCAATACCTATAATTTATTAGTTTATAGTTTATTATTATTATTTATTATTCATAAATAATAATAATAATAATAATAATAATAAAAAAAAAACTATAATAATAGTTAATAATTTAATTACAATAGAAAATACGAAAAACTAAATTATCCGATTGTAATCGATTCGTTAAACTCGTAGGTTGAATTGTTTTTCGTTATTTCTGATTTTCGGATTTTCGTTCTTGTTTTCTGATTGTCGTTTTTTTTCGAATTTTCAGATTTTCGTTCTTTCAGATTTTCGTTCTTTCTGAAAATCAGTTTTCGCATGCATTCGTCAAAAGAGTCTTTCGTTCATTCGGATTCTGCCGAACGAAGGAATATGCCAAATTCCGTCTGAAAACGAATTTCGTTACGAAACGAATTGCACATATCTAGGCTCCATTAGGTACTTTGCTGTGCGTAGAGCAGCTCGATGAAATCATTGGGCTGCCCTATGCATGTCACGTGCAAAATGCGGAAAAAGAAAGCGCAAGAAACACGTGTTTTTAGAAAAGCGAGGCGTGAACGGGGCCTTACACTTGACAGATTTATGTTTTATAACTCTACATCCAAAGCCGCCGTGGCTACTTATCGGCCATAAAACACATTTATGAATTCCAATGGGACGTTTTTATTTTGTCGGTAAACAGAAGGAACCGATCCTCATGTCAATAACGTTCCAGGAAAGCCGGGCCTGTATTTAAGTTAGAGGTGGATATCTCCTCCCGATAAGAAACCTTATTAAAGCCTCATTCAGACAAGTGATCTGTAAACATTTCACGCTGCACAAGGTGGAAGGAAAGCCTCACGTTGTTAGCATTAGGATCTTAGAGCAGAAGAAGCATTTCTTTGCATTGGGCCGGGACTGTTCTGCACTCCAGTTATATCTCCCACAGAAGGGACACTTACCTAGGGGGGTGATTCTAAAAACAATTTGATTCCATTGAAAACTGCATGTAAATTCGAATGTGCGAATGAGACAAAATCGAATGTTCTCAGTCTATATACTTTGAAGATCGAAGGTTATTCTTTCATTGTGTATGTAACAATGTAATGTAATGTTGTAATGAGAAGGGTGTATGGATGGTGGAGGACTGAGAAGGTTAGACGGATGGTGGTGTATCGAGAAGGGTGGATGGATGGTGGTGGTTTGGGAAGGGTGGATGGATGGTGGAGGATTGACAAGGGGAGATGGATGGTGGGATATTGAGAAGGATGGATGGATGGTGGTGGTTTGGAAAGGGTGGATGGATGGTGGAGGATTGAGAAGGGTGGATGGATGGTGGTGGTTTGAGAAGTGTGGATGTGTGGTGGAGGATTAAGGAGTGGGGGCGGGGGGGGGGGTGGATGGTGGTGGATTGAGAAGGGTGGATGGATGGTGGTGGTCTGGGAAGGGTGGATGGATGGTGGTGGTTTGAGAAGGATGGATGGATGGTGAAGGATTGAGTAGTGTGGATGGATGGTAGAGGATTGACAAGGGGGGGGTGGATGGTTGAGGATTGAGAAGGGTGGATGGATGCTGGTTTTTTGAGAAGAGTGGATGGATGGTGGTGGTTTGAGAAGGGTGGATGGATGGTGAAGGATTGAGAAGTGTGGAAGGATGGTGGAGGATTGACAAGGGGGATGGATGGTTGAGGATTGACAAGGGGGATGGATGGTTGAGGATTGACAAGGGTGAAAGGATGGTGGTGGTTTGAGAAGGGTGGATGGATGGTGATGGTTTGGAAAGGGTGGATGGATGGTGGAGGATTGAGAAGGGTGGATGGATGGTGGTGGTTTGAGAAATGTGGATGTGTGTTGGACGATTAAGGAGTGGGGGCAGGGGGGGGGGGGGGTGGATGGTGGTGGATTGAGAAGGGTGGATGGATGGTGGTGGTCTGGGAAGGGTGGATGGATGGTGGTGGTTTGAGAAGGATGGATGGATGGTGAAGGATTGAGTAGTGTGGATGGATGGTAGAGGATTGACAAGGGGGGGTGGATGGTTGAGGATTGAGAAGGGTGGTTGGATGGTGGTGGATTGAGAAGGGTGGATGGATGGTGGTGGTTTGAGAAGGGTGGATGGATGGTGGTGGTTTGAGAAGGGTGGATGGATGGTGAAGGATTGAGAAGTGTGGATGGATGGTGGAGGATTGACAAGGGGGATGGATGGTTGAGGATTGACAAGGGGGATGGATGGTTGAGGATTGACAAGGGTGAAAGGATGGTGGTGGTTTGAGAAGGGTGGATGGATGGTGGAGGATTGAGAAGTGTGGATGGATGGTGAAAGATTGAGAAGTGTGGATGGATGGTGAAGGGTTGAGAAGTGTGGATGGATGGTGAAGGGTTGAGAAGGGTGGATAGCTGATGATTTAAGAAGGGGGGATGGATGGTGAAGGATTGAGAAGTGTGGATGGCTGGTGGTGGTTTGAGAAGGGCGGATGGATATTGGTGGTTTGAGAAGGGTGGATGGATGGTGGTGGATTGAGAAGGGTGGATGGATGGTGGTGGATTGAGAAGGGTGGATGAATGGTGAAGGATTGAGAAGGGTGGATGGCTGGTGGTGGTTTGAGAGGGAGCGGATGGATATTGGTGGTTTGAGAAGGGGGATGGATGGTGGTGGATTGAGACGTGTGGATGGATGGTGGAGGATTGAGAAGGGGATGAATGGTGGAGGATTGAGAAGGGAGATGGATGGTGGTGGATTGAGAAGGGTGGATGGATGGTGGAGGATGGTGGAGGATTGAGAAGGGTGGATGGATGGTGGAGGATTGAGAAGGGGGATAGATGGTGGTGGATTGAGACGTGTGGATGGATGGCGGAGGATTGAGAAGGGGATGAATGGTGGAGGATTGAGAAGGGAGATGGATGGTGGTGGATTGAGAAGGGTGGATGGATGGTGGAGGATGGTGGAGGATTGAGAAGGGTGGATGGATGGTGGAGGATTGAGAAGGGGGATGGATGGTGGTGGATTGAGACGTGTGGATGGATGGTGGAGGATTGAGAAGGGGATGAATGGTGGAGGATTGAGAAGGGAGATGGATGGTGGTGGATTGAGAAGGGTGGATGGATGGTGGAGGATGGTGGAGGATTGAGAAGGGTGGATGGATGGTGGAGGATTGAGAAGGGGGATAGATGGTGGTGGATTGAGACGTGTGGATGGATGGCGGAGGATTGAGAAGGGGATGAATGGTGGAGGATTGAGAAGGGAGATGGATGGTGGTGGATTGAGAAGGGTGGATGGATGGTGGAGGATGGTGGAGGATTGAGAAGGGTGGATGGATGGTGGAGGATTGAGAAGGGGGATGGATGGTGGTGGATTGAGACGTGTGGATGGATGGTGGTGGATTGAGAAGGGAGATGGATGGTGGTGGATTGAGAAGGGTGGATGGATGGTGGAAGATTGAGAAGGGTGGATGGATGGTGGAGGATTGAGAAGGGGGATGGATGGTGGTGAATTGAGAGGTGTGGATGGATGATGGATTGAGAAGAGTGGATTAACAGTTGTGCACACTGCCCTCTAGTGTCTGTGGGTACTTTTGCAGCAGTTTTATGAATTGCATTGGGGCATCACTAGTATTCACTGGTATCCCATTTATGGACTTTTGGGGTGGGTCTTTCTCAACCTAGCAAACACCAGTATGGAGGAACTGCCGCATTCTCCACACTCACAGATAAGTATTAGACGGGACTGAGTACATGAATCGGCAAACCTCCATCAACACCCGGAGAGCAGGCCACAGAGGCTTTCATGTAGGAGTGCGCTCCATCGCTGATCAATTTCTGTCAGTCGCTCTCCAACATACTAATTCTCAGATAGGCTATCTCAGCAGTAAACATTGCTCCATCTCCCCCCAATGTGTTTATATGGAGTCCGCCTGGTACCCTCGTCTCTGATAGTGAATTCCACCTGTATAATGTTACATGTGGCTGGTGGTGCACGTGGGCCGTCCTGGCAAATAAACTATGATTACATGGCCATAAAAATCCTCACATTTTGCAAAGTGAAGGGGCAACTAGGACTGCTCAGGGCACAATCGGCAGAGCTGCGGATGGTCGTTCCTAGGACACAATATCCATAATCGGTCAACAAACTGTAACAATGTATCCGCCATACAGATCATATATGTAACAAAATACACCTGCAGTGGTGCTGGATATTATTGGGCTGAGGCTCCCAGGTTGAGGAATGTCTATTGTAGATGATCAGATGGGGATAAGCAAACCTGGCCAAGTTCAGCAAAGTTGGTTCGGTGAAATCCGGGGATCCTAAATTTGGCACCGAACCTCATTGAAATCTATGGGAGGCAAATCTTGCTATTATTTTCAGGACAATTTCGGGACTAATAGGCAAGCTATCGTTAAAAAAAAGGCCATGGGGGGCTGAGCATGGGAGACAGGTACCAACACAAAAACATTTTTAACCACTTGCCTTCCGGGCACTTTCACCCCCATCCTACCCAGGCCAATTTTCAGCTTTCAGCGCTCTTACACTTTAAATGACAATTGCGCGGTCATATAACACTGTATCCATATGACATTTTTATAATTTTTTTTTCACACACATATAGAGCTTTCTCTTGGTGGTATTTATTCTCCATTGGGGTGTTTACTTTTTGCTAAATAAATTTAAAAATACCAAAAATTTTGAAAAAAAACGTTTTTTATAGTTTGTTATAAAATTTTGCAAACAGGTAATTTTTCTCCTTCACTGTGCGATTATGAGGCTGCACTGATGGGCACTGATAGGCTACACTGATGGGCACTGATAGGCTGCACTAATTGGCACTGATGAGGTGGCACTGGTGGGCACTGATGAGGTGGCACTGATGAGGAGGTACCGGTGGGCACTGATAGGCTGTACTGGTGGACACTGATGAGGTGGCACTGATGAGGAGGCACTGGTGGGCACTGATAGGGTGCACTGGTGGGCACTGATGAGGTGGCACTGGTGGGTACTGATGTGGCACTGATGAGGAGGCACTGGTGGGCACTGATGAGGTGGCACTGGTGGGTACTGATGTGGCACTGATGAGGAGGCACTGGTGGGCACTGATGAGGTGGCACTGGTGGGCACTGATGACGAGGCACTGGTGGCCACTAATAGGTGGCACTGATGGGCACTGGTAGGCAGCAATGATAGGTGACACTGTCAGGTGACACTGATGAGGGGGCACTGATGGGCACTGATTGGCAGCACTAATGGGCACTGATTGGCAGCACTAATGAGCACTGATTGGCAGCACTGGTGGGCTTATGTTTCCATCGTGATCAGCTGTGATTGGACACAGGTCACATGGTAAAGGGCCGCTGTGGTTGGCCCTTCACCCTGATCTGTATTAGCTGTGTCAACAAGATGCAGGGATCCCAGAGCGTTTTGTGGTTGCCTGACATCAGCCTGCACCTGTAAAAAAAAAAAGGACTAGTGACTTAAAAAAAATGCACTAAAAACGCAACTGCGTTCATTCATTTGAATGGGGAGTTTTTTTGTGTTTTTTTTTTACCACACCAAATATGCAGCATGCAGGGCTTTTAAAAATGCAATTGACCGGCAACTGACTGGTGTAAAGAGTCCCAGAGTTATGCAAAAACGGAAGAAAAACTGATCAGTGGGAAAGGGTCCTAAATATACTCAAATCTTTTAAATGACATGCATGGGGGGGGGGGGGGCCTTAAAGCTGCCTGTGATGTCACAGTGCCATGTGGTCCTTTAAAAGTGCGGACATTCTTAAAAAAAAGAAAAATGGGAAAAAATGGTTTTGGGATCCTCAGTGACATCACTGACCGAATATCGTCATGACCATCTTTGGTCAAGGATGTCACCTTGGACCTCCAGCGCTGTTTAAATGACAGCCGCCGGGATTTATGCTGCTGCCCGGGGCCAAAATCTCATCCAATCTTTAACGTGTTAATGTCGTTTCAAAAGTAATTTCTGGAATTTTAAAAATCTTTCATTAAAGTAATCCATGTTGATCTCGCCAGGATGGTCCTTGTTCAGACACTTCCTGTTATAAGGTGACAACGCTGTGTCTCTGCCTCCCAATCACTCTCCTGTGTTGTCACCCTGTCACACATGACCGCAAGTGGCCATTTTCAACAAGTAGGCGTGTTCTGTTGTCACCATCAGGAAACCGCATTTAGACAACAAGTGGCTGCAAAGAGGTTGTGGGAGATCAGCAACACTGAAGTGCAACTAAAGGATGAAAAAAAAAAGTGCAAATGAGTATAAAGAAATGGCAATTATTTATTATATATACAGTGCTTTACCAAATTAAATATGTTTGTAAATCTCAAAGGGTTTATTTAAAAGGGGCCAAATGTCCCAGATGTATATCTTTTTTTTTTTTGGCCTCCCCCTTTCTGACCTGTTTATAAAATCTCTGGCTGAACGTTTCCCAGCATTTCTCGTTTTTTCGCAGCTCAGGAAGGAGTTTGCATATGGCAGTGCACTGTAAATATTGATACTTTACACGCTTGTTTGCTTGACTAAAAAATGCCCCGAGCTGATTGCATTCGGCAGTCGAAAGGTTAAATTCTTTTAAAGACGATCCCTCTTCCAACCCCCCTCTTGTACAATGCAGACACCTCCCCTCCTGTACTGCAGAAGGTGCTGCCAGCACTCAGCACAGACCTGCAGATGACAGCGCTGGGGTAGGACAATCCTCTTCTATATATTTCTATATATTCACCTCTCTCTCTACTTTCCTTCTGGATTTCTAACTTCATTTATCAACTTGGGGGTGGGGGTGGGGGGCTATAAATGTTGTAACTATTACTCTAAATTAATGCTTTAGGGACCAGAGTTTTTTTTTGGCAGCATGCAATATTGGGGGTACAGTGTTGGCAGGAACTACAGAGGAAAAATATTTGAGGGGCTTATTTTAGATAATTGCAAAATGAGCAAATACTGTGTCTGGGCATCGCTAGAGAGGTCACCAGCAATAGGAAGGAGGTCCTGATCCCTCTATATAGATCTTTATATCACTAGAGGGGTCACCAGCAGGAGGAAGGAGGTCCTGATTCCTCTATATAGATCTTTATATCACTAGATGGGTCACCAGCGGGAGGAAGGAGGTCCTGATTCCTCTATATAGATCTTTATATCACTAGAGGGGTCACCAGCAGGAGGAAGGAGGTCCTGATTCCTCTATATAGATCTTTATATCACTAGAGGGGTCACCAGCAGGAGGAAGGAGGTCCTGATTCCTCTATATAGATCTTTATATCACTAGATGGGTCACCAGCGGGAGGAAGGAGGTCCTGATTCCTCTATATAGATCTTTATATCACTAGAGGGATCACCAGCAGGAGGAAGGAGGTCCTGATTCCTCCATATAGATCTTTATATCACTAGAGGTATCACCAGCAGGAGGAAGGAGGTCCTGATTCCTCTATATAGATCTTTATATCAGTAGAGGGATCACCAGCAGGAGGAAGGAGGTCCTGATTCCTCTATATAGATCTTTATATCACTAAAGGGATCACCGGCAGGAGGAAGGAGGTCCTGATTCCCCTATATAGATCTTTATATCACTAAAGGGATCACCGGCAGGAGGAAGGAGGTCCTGATTCCTCTATATAGATCTTTATATCACTAGAGGGATCACCAGCAGGAGGAAGGAGGTCCTGATTCCTCTATATAGATCTTTATATCACTAGAGGGATCACCAGCAGGAGGAAGGAGGTCCTGATTCCTCTATATAGATCTTTATATCACTAGAGGGATCACCGGCAGGAGGAAGGAGGTCCTGATTCCTCTATATAGATCTTTATATCACTAGAGGGGTCACCAGTGGGATGAAGGAGGTCCTGATTCCTCTATATAGATCTTTATATCACTAGAGGGATCACCGGCAGGAGGAAGGAGGTCCTGATTCCTCTATATAGATCTTTATATCACTAGAGGGGTCACCAGTGGGATGAAGGAGGTCCTGATTCCTCTATATAGATCTTTATATCACTAGAGGGATCACCGGCAGGAGGAAGGAGGTCCTGATTCCTCTATATAGATCTTTATATCACTAGAGGGGTCACCAGTGGGATGAAGGAGGTCCTGATTCCTCTATATAGATCTTTATATCACTAGAGGGGTCACCAGTGGGATGAAGAAGGTCCTGATTCCTCTCTATAGATCTTTATATCACTAGAGGGATCACCAGCAGGAGGAAGGAGGTCCTGATTCCTCTATATAGATCTGTAGTTATCTAAGGAAGGATGGTTAGCAGACTTGATGGTCCACGTAGTTGTTTTTCACCATCACTCTTCTATATTTCAATGTTTTTGAAGCTTGGATGCCCAGACCATGTCCAACAGCATCTGTATGTGACAGTTGAATTGTCAGTGACTCTATGACTGGTGTCTCAATCTGACTTTGTGTCTGAGAACTAGGAACACACACAGGTGCACATTCCTAGTTTTCTGTTGCAAGGTTAATTAACATTCACACTGGAGAGGGGAATTTTTTTTTTCATGGCTATTAAAAGGTGTATTGTAATTGTACACATAAAGGGGTTACGGAAGGTTGGCTGGGTAAAGTTTGTATTCTTCCTGAGCTCTGGCATTTTATCCAGCCTGCTCATTTTACTGTTGAATGATTTATTAATGGAGCGCAATTAACACCCGGAATAGCTTGATGCAAAGTTTTGACGATCTGCAGCTCTGCCACATTTGGTAGATTGTCTTGTTCTGAGCGGTGAATCGATCTGTACATTTCCCACTCTGTGATCAATGTGTCCTGTATTTCTTATGGTTGCTGTTGTCATGTTATGGTGACCCCCTGCAGGGAGGACGGGGGGACCTGTAAGGTTTCATCACGGCGTACTTTCTCTGAATTTTGCGGACATTTCCCTGGAGATACCTATGGCCAAGAGAACTTAGAAATTAATTGCAAGCATAGATGAACCAAGACATACACTGTATTGCCAATAGTATTGGGACGCCTGCCTTTACACGCACATGAACTTTAATGACATCCCAGTCTTAGTCCGTAGGGTTCAATATTGAGTTGGCTCCACCCTTTGCAGCTACAACAGCTTCAACTCTTCTGGGAAGGTCGTCCACAAGGTTTAGGAGGGTGTCTATGGGAATGTTTGACCATTCTTCCAGAATTTGAGGTCAGGCACTGATGTTGGATGAGAAGGCCTGGCTCGCAGTCTCCGCTCTAATTCATCCCAAAGGTGTTCTATCAGTTGGAGGTCAGGACTCTGTGCAGGCCAGTCAAGTACCTCCACACCAAACTCGCTCATCCATGTCTTTATGGACCTTGCTTTGTGCACTGGTCCAAATCATTTGGTGGAGGGGGGATTATGGTGTGGGGGTATTTTTCAGGGGTTGGGATTGGCATTGACACCAATGATGGGGCACTATTCCTCTCCCTGACACCAATGATGGGGCACTATTCCTCTCCCTGACACCAATGATGGGGCACTATTCCTCCCACTGTTACCAATGATGGGGCACTATTCCTTCCACTGATAGCAATGATGGGACATTATTCCTCTCACTGACACCAATGATGGGGCACTATTCCTCCCACTGTTACCAATGATGGGGCACTATTCCTCCCACTGATAGCAATGATGGGGCACTATTCCTCTCCCTGACACCAATGATGGAGCACTATTCCTCTCACTGACACCAATGATGGGGCACTATTCCTCTCACTGACACCAATGATGGGACACTATTCCTCTCCCTGACACCAATGAAGGGACATTATTCCTCCCACTGATACCAGTGATGGGCACTATTCCTCCCACTGATACCAATGATGGGGCACTATTCCTCCCACTGATACCAATGATGGGGCACTATTCCTCCCACTGATACCAATGATGGGGCACTATTTATCCCACAGACACCAACAGTGGGGCAGTTTTTGTCTGACCAAGATAAACAATTGGATACTATTCCTCCCACGAACACCATTTAAATTTGTACTTTTTTTTTCCTGTGGCACTTTCTGCTCCCACTAGCGACAGTGCAGCCCCCCCCCCTCCCAAAGTCTGAAGGACAATAAACTGGCCCTTTGTTTAGAAAGTTTGGAGACCCCTGCTGTAGATAGTTCATAAAGCCTGGGGGGGGGGGGCCGGAAAGGATTGGTGATTATGTTCATAAGCCAGTCCTGCCGGCTACAAACCTTTACCCCGGACCATAATTTCACAGCTCGGCCCCTGTGCTGGGAGTATCCAGCGATCGCATTCTCAGAGCATAAACAGCGGCCAACCAGCGACGCATATGTGCGGCATGTGAGCGTTAAAATCCCGCCCTTCTGCTGACCGCACACGTGTGTTGAGCAGTTGCAAAGGGGTTAATATACCTAAGAATCCTTGTTGGGATATTATGTCGCACTTGTAGCATTTTTCTTTTTTCAATCATTTGATTGAACTTGTAAAGAAAGAGGAAATCCATTTACAATCTACAATGTAAACTTGTGTTGTATATCATCAAAGTACAAAGTATCATTGTCAGTCCATTGAAGGAAGAAAGGGAAGTTCTGTGATAAGGACTCTGGGAGAATATGAAAATATCAGGAGATACTGAGAGCACACAGGGGGGGGTTGTGTGATGAAAAAAATCACAATTGTAACAATTTTATTATTAATATTATTATTATTATTATTAATAAAAAAAAAAAACAATTACATTTGTTCATTCCCATGTGTGGGAGAGTCAGGGAGAGTCTCCTGCCGGCGTGACGCGTTGCTACTAATGTCACATGCTGATATGAAACGCCTTCTTCAAATCTGCATCCGCTGTGAGCGGCTTTATGAATGATCTGCATCAGGAAGACAAATATCAGGGTGACAATGGTGACCTCCAGACACAAAAGCGTTCATTTAACCACTTAAGGACCGAGCATCTTTTTGAGATTTGTTGTTTACAAGTTAAAAACAGGGTTTTTTTTGCTAGAAAATTACTTAGAACCCCAAACATTATAAATTTTTTTCTAACACCCTAGAGAATAAAATGGCGGTCATTTCAATACTTTCTGTCACACCGTGTTTGCGCAGCGGTCTTACAAGCGCACTTTTTTGGGGAAAAAATACACTTTTTTGCATTAAAAAATAAGACAACAGTAAAGTTAGCCCAATTTTTTTATATTGTGAAAGATAATGTTACAACGAGTAAACTGATACCCAACATGTCACGCTTCAAAATTGCGCCCGATCGTGAAATGGCGACATACTTTTACCCTTAAAAATCTCCATAGGTGACATTGAAAAAAGTTCTACAGGTTGCATGTTTTGAGTTACAGAGGAGGTCTAGAGCTAGAATGATGGCTCTCGATCTACCAATCGCGACAATACCTCACATGTGTGGTTTGAACACCGTTTTCATATGCAGGCGCTACTCACGTATGCGTTTGCTTCTGTACGCGAACTCAGCGGGACGGTGCGCGTTTAAAAAAATGTTTTTTTTCTTATTTATTTAACCTTTTTATTTTTTATTTTTACACTGTTTTTTTTTTTTGTAATTGTGTCACTTTTATTCCTATTACAAGAAATGTAAACATCCCTTGTAATAGAAAAAAAGCATGACAGGACCTCTTAAATATAAGATCTGGGGTCAAAAAGAAAAAAAAAATGTCATTTAAATTTTTTTTTTTTTTTTTTAAATGGCCCTTTAAGAGCTATGGGGTGGAAGTGACGTTTTGACGTCGCTTCCGCCCAGCAATGGTATAGAGACAGGTGGGGGCCATCTTCCCCTCACTGGTCTCAATACCCAGCAAGGGTGAAGATTCGATCGCCTCCACCGATGCCGACGGCTCCAGTAAGCGGCGGAGGGCACCGGAGAGCGGCGGAAGGGGGGCCCCCCTCTCCCACTGCCGCTAAAAGTGATCTTGCGGCGAATCTGCCATAGAGACCACTCTTATCAGAAAGCGGACCGCCGGCCGAAGAAGAGGATACCGGGGTTGTGGCAGCTAGCTGCTGCCATAACAACGATATTCCTCTTCAAAGTTAGGATGTATATCGGCATGTGACGGCCCGTAAGTGTCCAGCTGTGTCCAAGTGATCCCTCTCTGTCCAACTGTGTCAAAGTGATCCCTCTCTGGCCAACGTGTCAAAGTGATCCCTCTCTGTCCAACTGTGTCAAAGTGATCCCTCTCTGGCCAACGTGTCAAAGTGATCCCTCTCTGTCCAACTGTGTCAAAGTGATCCCTCTCTGTCCAACTGTGTCAAAGTGATCCCTCTCTGGCCAACTGTGTCAAAGTGATCCCTCTCTGACCAGCTGTGTCAAAGTGATCCCTCTCTGTCCAACTGTGTCAAAGTGATCCCTCTCTGTCCAACTGTGTCAAAGTGATCCCTCTCTGGCCAACTGTGTCAAAGTGATCCCTCTCTGACCAGCTGTGTCAAAGTGATCCCTCTCTGGCCAAATGTGTCAAAGTGATCCCTCTCTGACCAAATGTGTCAAAGTGATCCCTCTCTGACCAACTGTGTCAAAGTGATCCCTCTCTGGCCAATGTGTCAAAGTGATCCCTCTCTGGCCAACTGTGTCAAAGTGATCCCTCTCTGACCAACTGTGTCAAAGTGATCCCTCTCTGGCCAACGTGTCAAAGTGATCCCTCTCTGGCCAACTGTGTCAAAGTGATCCCTCTCTGACCAACTGTGTCAAAGTGATCCCTCTCTGACCAACTGTGTCAAAGTGATCCCTCTCTGGCCAACGTGTCAAAGTGATCCCTTTCTGGCCAACTGTGTCAAAGTGATCCCTCTCTGGCCAACGTGTCAAAGTGATCCCTCTCTGGCCAACTGTGTCAAAGTGATCCCTCTCTGACCAACTGTGTCAAAGTGATCCCTCTCTGGCCAACGTGTCAAAGTGATCCCTCTCTGGCCAACTGTGTCAAAGTGATCCCTCTCTGACCAACTGTGTCAAAGTGATCCCTCTCTGGCCAACGTGTCAAAGTGATCCCTTTCTGGCCAACTGTGTCAAAGTGATCCCTCTCTGGCCAACGTGTCAAAGTGATCCCTCTCTGGCCAACTGTGTCAAAGTGATCCCTCTCTGACCAACTGTGTCAAAGTGATCCCTCTCTGACCAACTGTGTCAAAGTGATCCCTCTCTGGCCAACGTGTCAAAGTGATCCCTTTCTGGCCAACTGTGTCAAAGTGATCCCTCTCTGGCCAACGTGTCAAAGTGATCCCTCTCTGGCCAACTGTGTCAAAGTGATCCCTCTCTGACCAACTGTGTCAAAGTGATCCCTCTCTGGCCAACGTGTCAAAGTGATCCCTCTCTGGCCAACTGTGTCAAAGTGATCCCTCTCTGGCCAACTGTGTCAAAGTGATCCCTCTCTGACCAAATGTGTCAAAGTGATCCCTCTCTGGCCAACGTGTCAAAGTGATCCCTCTCTGACCAGCTGTGTCAAAGTGATCCCTCTCTGTCCAACTGTGTCAAAGTGATCCCTCTCTGGCCAACTGTGTCAAAGTGATCCCTCTCTGACCAAATGTGTCAAAGTGATCCCTCTCTGGCCAACGTGTCAAAGTGATCCCTCTCTGGCCAACTGCGTCAAAGTAATCCCTTTCTGGCCAACTGTGTCAAAGTGATCCCTCTCTGGCCAACGTGTCAAAGTGATCCCTCTCTGGCCAACTGTGTCAAAGTGATCCCTCTCTGACCAACTGTGTCAAAGTGATCCCTCTCTGGCCAACGTGTCAAAGTGATCCCTCTCTGGCCAACTGTGTCAAAGTGATCCCTCTCTGACCAACTGTGTCAAAGTGATCCCTCTCTGACCAACTGTGTCAAAGTGATCCCTCTCTGGCCAACGTGTCAAAGTGATCCCTCTCTGGCCAACTGTGTCAAAGTGATCCCTCTCTGTTCAACTAAGTCAAAGTAATCCCTTTCTGGCCAACTGTGTCAAAGTGATCTCTCTTTGACTCTATGGCCTTGGAGGACCGAAGCAACATAATGATGTCATTTCCGATCAAGGCTGGAAGTAAATATATATATATATATATATATTTATATATTTTTTTAAAGCAAAAGATCTGAATTTTTTTTTTGACCTTTTGTTTTTTAAAGGTAAAGCAGAGATTTGGGGTCCTTTGACCCAAGATCTCTCCATAAAGAGGGCCTGTCATCCTTATTTCTATTACAAGGAATGTAAACATCGCCGTGGCCAGCACAAGTCCTATCATAATAGAGGTTGTCTTTTAGGTCCCATGGACACTTAAGTGTTCCATTGCAGTATGATAATGCGCACACATCAACAACCATTATGGGATGCATTAACGTGCCAATAAAAATTATCAAAAAAAAAAGTAAAGGGACAAGAATTTAAAGCCTCATTGCTCATGTGCAGAATCAAATGCATAGATAAGTCATGCACACATATGTAAATGGTATTCGCACCACACATGTGAGGTATTGCCGCAAACGTTAGAGTGAGAGCAATAATTCTAGCACTAGACCTCCTCTGTAACTCTAAACAGGTAACCTGTAAGAATTTTTAAAGCGTTGGAGATTTTTTTTTAAAATAACAAACATGTCATACTTGCCTCCTCTGTGCAGTTGGTTTTGCACAGAGTGGACCCGATCCTCCTCTTCTGGGGTCCCTCAGTGGTGCTGGTGGCTCCTCCTCTTCTCGAGTGCCCAGTCGGAGAAGCGCTCTCCTTCGGGACACCCGTGCAGCCCCGGCGCCCACATCATTGGATTTGATTGACAGCAGTGGGAGCCAATGGCTGCGCTGCTGTCAATCTATCCAATCAGGACGCGAGATACCGGCCGGAGCTGGTGTGCTCATTCCCATTGTGGGAATTACGGGGCTCAGGTAAGTAAAAGAGGGGCTCGGGGGGGCTGCTGCATGACAGGAGGTTTTTCACCTTAATGCATAGAATGAGGGTTTAAAACCCCTTTGAGTATCATAGTTTGTCGCCATTTCACGAGTGTGCGCAATTTTTAAAGCATGAGGTGTTAGGTATCTATTTACTCGGTGTAACCTCATCTTTTAAATAGTACAAAAAAATTGGGGTATATATTGTGTTTTGTTTTTTTAATTCATTAAATTTAATATTGCCAAGGCCGCTCATTCCTTATGAATGAATTGCCAATGCAACACAACGAATTAAAAGAATACATGACCCCATTTTTTTTTTAGCAACGCAGTGCAATCGCCTTCTGCTTGGCTGCTGTCATTCTGGCCAGACGTCCCTTGTTTCTAAGAGAATGGGACAGACTGAGCAAAGGGACAATCAGAGTCCCCACTATGTCTGGAATTACTCGTCTTTCCCCGAATACAGCCATTCAATGTATGTCCCAACCTGAAGCTCAAATTAAAGACTTTGCAGCATCGTATAATGTCCTGCGACCGTCACCGTGCGGCACGTCACAGGTGTTGTCATCCGGGTTTTATATCTTTTGACCTAATTTGGGTAAAGCGTCTGATGGGAACCATACAGCGAAATAATCTGAATTGTATGATGACCTCTGGCAGGAGACACACAGCCAGATATTAATAGCTGAATGACATGGACTTAGCATTGCAGGCTGTATGGGAAGATGTGCTGCAGCGCTACTGCCACCTTGTGGTGAAATATATGTTTGCAGCTCATTATATTTTGGGAATCAGTTGTAGAAATCGTACGTTGTTTCTTACCCAGCCAGTTCTCACACCTTTACATCGTCATACGGAGCAGAGTAATTTGAACATTACTGGCATAGGTGTGCGCAGTCTATTGCATTAGGGTGTGCATCCAAAAGCTCAAATTACACATGTGTGTTTGTGTGTATATATATATATATCAGTAGGGCAATAGACAGTGTAGGTGGAGCAGTGGACGATTTTAGTAGGGCAGAGGTTGGAGTTAGTAGTTTCTTTTTTATATATTTTTTATTATTACTTTTTTACAATAATTTTTATATATTTTTTTTACAACTTTTTTTTTTTAGGAACCCCATTGCGGGGGGGGGGGGGGGGGGGCTTTGGTGAAATATCAGGGGTCTACCTGATGTAGACCCCTGATGTCTCACTTTGAGACAGAAAAAGGAACCGAGGACAGAGATTCCCCTGTCCCTTTCTCTACAGCCAAGCAGCAGGGGGAATCTGCCCAGCACAGGGCGATTAAGGTGTGCCCAGGCACACCTGGCACACCCTGTGCGGACGCCTATGATTACTGCTATGGACCTGTTTATTCAGCAATAACTTTGGCGTTTTGGCGATTTTACCCCCCCCTTCATGACCTGGCCATTTTTTGCTATTCAGCACAGAGCTGTGTTCGGGGAAAATCAGAGCCGATCACCGGGTGCCGGCGGTCTTTCATTGGCCGTGACCCAGTGATCGGCATGTGCTGTGATCAGTACTGGGACAGGGGTCACCCAGCGCCCAGGGCAAGGATGCAGAATTGCGCCCCTCCCCCACTATTAATACATGCCGTAGAATGGGTGTACCATCCTGCGTCCATTCTTTTCCCCTTTGCTTCACTGCTCTCAGGGCAACTGCCCCTCCTGCCCACCCCTTGTCCCGGCCCTGGCTGTGATGAATCACAGCACAGTTGGGTGGGTGTGCGCACACGCACCCCCTACCTGGTAATGCAGAATCACACATATATATATATATATATATATATATATATACGATTCTGCATAGCCTCCTGCACTGTAGCTTTACTGTGGTTGGGAAGTCCATACAGTAACCTTCCCCAAGTGGTCATGTGACTTCAAAGCAGTTTGTCTCTCTGTAGAGGACCATTATTGCTGCTGAATCCTTACCACTATGACATCATCCCACCGGTGTCCAGAGTTCTAAGGAAGTCGCGTCCACGAGCGACACAAAGAGACACACTTACCAGAGCTGTGTGGTCACAATGCGGAGCACTGGGAAAATGTTTTTAAAAAGTTATTTGCATAAAGATTTATTTTGATCTGTATGGAGGACATATATGAGCGGTGGGCAGGCAACATTTCACAGCCGGGTGGTTGTGTTACCTTTCCTTCTACCGTAAGATATTTTTTATGCAATCCATAGACTAAAAAAAGCATCATTAAAAAAAAACACATATTTTATTTCCACTTTGATCAGTGCTAGTTTAAAAAAGTGAGTGTTAGTGTAGATAAAAAGTGTACATTTTATTTTATCATTTGTCCTGTTTAAAATGACACTACATTTCTGATTCTGGTACAAAGCATGGCAAAGTTATTTACAAATAACATAAAGGCTTGTTTTACTATTGGCAATGTTTGTATCTCTCCTGTCTGAACAATGTTTATAAACAATGTTACTTTGTATCTCTCTATCTCCCGTCTGATCAATGTTTGTAAACAATGTTACTTTGTATCTCTTTATCTCCCGTCTGATCAATGTTTATAAACAATGTTACTTTGTATCTCTCTATCTCCTGTGTGAACAATGTTTATAAACATTGTTACTTTGTATCTCTCTATCTCCTGTCTGAACAATGTTACTTTGTATCTCTCTATCTCCCGTCTGAGCAATGTTTATAAACAAGGTTGAGGGGGACTCTGATGGGGACCGTGCTGTAAAGGTGACTCTGATGGGGACCCTGATGTAAGGAGAAGGACTGTGATGGGGACCCTGATGTAAGGAGAAGGACTGTGATGGGGACCCTGATGTAAGGAGAAGGACTGTGATGGGGACCCTGATGTAGGAGGGATTTTGAAGGGGATCCTGATGTAAAAGGGACTTTAATGGGGACTCTAATGTAAGGCTTGGTTCACACATATGCAAATTGTATAACAGGAGAGGGTGACCGGCTCTCAATGGAGCCAGTTCACACAGCTGCGGGGCGACTGCGGTCCACATTTGGAAGGAGTTCTGTGTGTCTTCAGGTGCAAATTCAGGCAAAAATTCGGACCTGATTCGCGTCTGAATCGGTAAACAGGGACACACTGGACCCCCTGCTGTGAGCCGCGGCCGCAGAATGTGTGAACCCGGCCTAAGGGAGGATTTTGATGAGGATCCTGACCTGATGTAAGAGGGGGGGACTCTGATGTAAGAGGGGGGTCTCTGATGTAAGGGGGGGGGGAAATCTGATGGGGACCCTGTTGTAAAAGGAGACTCATCAATTTATAAAACTGGTTTTTGTTCCGCCCACAAATATTTGTAAAGATTTTTGTTGGCCCTTTGACTGATTAAAGGACAATTGTACAGAGGTAGAGTTGCCCTTTAAACTCACCAAATCAACCTTAACCCAACATTTGCTTCCCAATTGACTCCAATGCATCTCAGCAAACTGGAGGAAGGTGATCATCTGATATCGGGAGAGGCTGAGTCTCTGAACTCTGTATCACCCGTCCTTTATATAAAAGCCGAGAGAACGTTCCACAGGAACCTGAGAGAGGTGGGCCAAGGTCTGAGCCTTGTGTTCCGTCTATGTAATGTGTACTGAGCGCTCTTCCAAACCCCCAACCTGGAGGCCTCCCAAAGCCACTATAAACACGGCTCTTCAATCGGACTCTTCTCGCTGAGGCCACGTGGATGGCTCCTTCTTGTTCTGACAGGTCTCTCTATACAAAGACAGAAAAAGATCTGAATACAAACATTTCCCCACAATCCAGTGAAAGCTTTGAAAGGCTTTTCTCCTTTGTGAGCCGCGTGTCACAACACGTCTCCCTCTGCGCCGCAAATTTGTCCAGACCGAAATATGAGCGCCGCCGCCCCTTTGTACATCAGCTCATATTTCCTATCTGCTAGCAGCACGTGAGCTGCCCCTGGCAGAGGCCCTAGTGAATAAAATGGGATGTAAACATCTCTTGTAACAGCAATAGGCTTGTGACAGGTACTCTTTATGGAGAGATCCGGAGTCTATTAAACCCCAGACCTCTCCTCTGCCCTAAAAGCATCTGATCACACCAAGAGCGCCGTGTTCAGACACTTTGCCCATTTAAAGAGGAAGTAAACCCTGATGGCTTTTATTTCCTCTTTGTTTCCCTGCAAAGGTAAAGCATAATGGGCTACTATGCATCGCATAGTAGCCCATTATGTGTCACTTACCTGACACAGGAGCCTGTGATGTCACCGCTGTCCCTTCTCCTACAAAGCGTCCATCTTCTTTCCGGGTATCGCGGCTCCAGCGCTGTGACTGGCTGGAGCCGCGATGACATCACTCCCGCGCAATGGCGCTGGTGCCGCCACTAACGGCATGATCGCCGTTAGAGATGGCACGCTCAGTGCGCCTGCGCGCCGTTGTCTACGGCGCATGCGCCGTAGACATCGGTGCCTGTCTTTTGGAAATACCTCCTAAACCATGTAGGTTTAGGAGATATTTCTTGCACCTACAGGTAAGCCTTAATCTAGGCTTACCTGTAGGTAAAAGTGGTCTGTAAGGGTTTACAACCACTTTAAAAATGGCGCTGTTTACATCCAGGAAACCGGAAGTGACCACACTTCCGGTTTACTGTACCACAGAGGTCATAGGGGACCTTCTGGCCCTCCATGATCTCTATGGTAGGCCGGCAGAATCAACCCCCCCCCCCCCCGCCCATGGCCTATAAAAGCAAGCCAGCGGCTAGTTAGCCGCTAGGATGGCTTTTACAAACTTGGCTTTAACCAACTGGCACCTGCGTTATAGCCGAAAGATGCCTACAGCGCGGACTTAAAATTCCAGGAGGGCATCCATGGACCTCCCGTTCTCGTGCTGCTCTATGATCTCCAAGTCCTTGGGACTCGGCTGATCACAGATCGGAGTAAAGGGCCAATCACGGCGGGCCCTTTCCCTTTACCACGTGATCAGCTGTCAACCAATGACAGCAGATCACGGAAGTAAACAGAAGCCAGTTATTGGCTATTAACCAGCTTCTGTTAGAGGGACAGCGGTCCCCTTAGTGCCCACCTGTGCTGCTAATCAGTGCCCACCAGTGCCACCTATCAGTGCCCACCAGTGCCACCTATCAGTGTCCATCAGTACTGCTAATCGGTGCCCTCCAGTGCCACCTATCAGTGGAAATCAGTGCTGCCAATCAGTGCCTCATCATCAGTGTCACCGATCAGTGCTGCCCATCAGTGCCGCCTACCAGTGCCGCCTAACACTGCCCATCAGTGTCCCCTATCAGCTGCAGGCATCATCCTGGTACAGCTACTTATAGCCAAATGATGTACAGATACTTAATTTGGCGTTAAGTGGTTTGAGAAGATATGAACCGAGTCACTACGATCTCGTAGATGATTTTGACCCCTTCCCCACTGGGGTCGCTCCTCGTTAGCGGTAAAGCGCCGCCAGTTTTAGCAGCGCTTTACCATCATTTCAGCTGCGCTTTTCGTCCGCTAGAGGGGCGCTTTTAACCCCCGCTAGCAACCGAAGAATAGGGTTAATAGCGCCCGTGTTGCGGCGCTGCCAAAATACTTAGTAGGCGCTTCGCCAGCGCTGCCCATTCATTTCAATGGTCAGGGGGGTGGAGGAGCGATATATACACCGCTCCTCCACCACCCCAAAGATGCTGCTTGCAGGACTTTTTGTAACGTCCCACAAGAGCACCGCTCCGGGTATGAAAGCACTCGGGCTCTCACACTGGGGCGGCATGGGGGGCGTTTTTTAGGTGCTTTACAGGAACTATTTTTAGCCCTAAAACACCTGAAAACTGCCTCAGTGTGAAAGGGGTCTTAACATGTTAATATCACTTCAAAAATATTTTTTTTTCAGTATTTTAAAATCGACTGCTTTCATTACAATAATCCCAGGTGATCCTGCCATAGAGATCCTTATTCTGGAACTTCCTGTTATGAGGTGACTACTGTCTCCCAATTGTGGTCCTGCGTTGTCTCCCTGTCACATGCGCCCCTCAGTGGAGAAAAAGCTTCGTTGACACACTTTGCACAGACATGGTGCACGATTGTCACCATCAGAAACACCTAACTGAAGAAGAAATGCAACAACGTAACAAACATTTGCAGATGTCCCCCATATGGACATACGTAGATGTCAGCTGTACCAGCTTTGCCAGGACAGTCCTGAATTTGCTGGGATGGTTCTGTATCTTAAATCTCAGTCCTAATGATACTGTGTCCCAGGTCGTGTCTTGGAATCACAGCATCCCCCTTATTTGAATCACTCTACATGTGCAGTAAGTCAATAAGGAATTCATTAGGTGGTCAGGGGCTGTGAGTGGGCGGTCCCGGCATAATTAGACAAATAAACGAAGGCTATGCTGATACATATTGCACAAGCATGGACCACCATCAGGAACATATGCTTGGAGAAGAAATGCAACAATGTAACATAGCAATTGGACATACGTAGATGCCAACTGTTCCGGATTTTCCGGAACAGTCCCGCATTTTCCGGCACAGTCCCGCATCTTGATCCTCAATCCCTGTGATACTATGTCCCGGGCCATGTCCTGAGCTTACAGCTTCACCCTTATTTGAGATACTGTGCTTGTGCACCAACTCAGCAAGTCTTTCATTCAGTGATCAGGGACTGAGTGGTCCCCACATAATTAGAGGTGAGGAGTAATCTAGTATGTGGGCAGGGGCTGATCAGGACCACCCAGTCAGTTGGCAGGACTCAGGCAGACTATGGGTGGAGTTAAAGCATTAAAAAGTAATATTATAAATGAATCTTATTAAAAATTACTTTTCAATCTGCAACCGCTGTAATTTTCTGTAAAACGCAATACGGTCAACTGGAGGCACTCTGTACACAGATGGTATACAGAGCACCCCCCCCCCCCCCCCCAGAAATGTCACTTCCTGCTTGTGTGATTGGCTCATCGATTTTCCCAGAAGTCTGCACTAAGAGACTTTGGGCATCCCCTGCAACATAAATGTAATTTTTGGTGAGATACTCCCAAAAGGAAATCACATCTAAAGGGATGCAGACCCTGCCACTTTCCCCAGAGCCCTGCAAGTGCAGCAGCTGGTTGATAATTATGAAGTCACTCCCATACTTATTCACTCATCACATGGACACAGACAAACAAACTGCTATTTCTTCAAAATAACAAAAGGTAGGAATCTGCAACAAAGTTTGTTACTATCCCTGCAATGTACAGAGATCACCCAGAGGGGAGGAGTTTTTTCCCCCACAAAAGGGAAGTTACTCTAACTGTGTTCCAGGGACTGAGATTGAAATGTTGGTAAAAATGAACAGATAAATTATGATGTATAAAAACTACACCCAAAGTACAAACCCTAATATAGTATACAGTATATACTGTTTATCCACTTCCTGTCCGCCATACGTTTCATAGACCCCAGATCTCTCCATAAAGAGGAGCTGTCACGGACCTTGCTATTACAACAGATGTTGTTCATCCCTTGTAATAGCAATAATGTTAATTAAAAAAAAAAATTAAAAGGTACAGTGTTAAAAAAAAAAAATTAAATAAATAAAAAAAAGAGGATAATAATAAAAAAATTTGAAGTGCCCCCGTTCCCCCATGCTCACTCGCAAATGTGAACGCGCATGTAGGTCCCGCGCGCTTATGTAAACAGCAATTGCACCACACATGTGAGGTATCGCCGTAAACGTCAGAGCGAGAGCAATAATTGTAGCGCCAGATCTCCTGTGTAACTCTAAACTGGTAACTCGCAAAGGATTTAAAGCGTCACCTATGGAGATTTTTAGGTACCATCATTTCGTGCCGTTCCACGGGCAGACGCAATTTTTAAGCTTGGTATGTTTGATATCTATTTACTCGGCATAACATAACATTTTATATTTTACCAGAAAATGGAGTACTATTGTGTTTTTGTGCATTAAAACTCATTAAAGTGTATTTTTTTCCCTGTTGTATGTAACACCCACCATTTTATTCCCTAGGGTCTCTGCTTAAATATATATATATATATATATATATATATATATATATATATATATATATATATATATATAAAATCTTTGGGGGTTAAGTCGTTTTCAAGCAAAAAAAATATGTTTTTTACATGTAGGAGAGGAATGTCAGAATTGGCCTAGACTGGCCAAGTGGCTATACACTATATTAGACATGGATGAGTGAGTTTGGGGTGGAAGAGCTTGACTGGCCTGCACAGAGTCCTGACCTTAACCCGACAGAACACCTTTGGGATGAATTAGAGTGGTGACTGCGAGTCAGGCCTTCTCGTCCAACATCAGTGCCTGACCTCACTAACGCTCTTCTGGAAGAATGGTCAAACATTCCCATAGACACCCTCCTAAACCTTGTGAACGGCCTTCCCAGAAGAGTTGAAGCTGTTATAGCTGAAAAGGGCGGAGCCAACTCAATATTGAACCCTACGGACTAAGACTGGGATGTCATTAAAGTTCATGTGCGTGTAAAGGCAGGCGTCCCAATACTTTTGGCAATATAGTGTAGATGGAAAAAATGATTAAAAAAAGAAAAAAAAAAGAAAAGAACAACGGATATAAAAATAATAATAAACGACATAGACGAGGAAATCTATCTTCAAGAAAAGTAGAACATATTAAAGCTTAAATGAGATTTTGGTGATTGGGTCTCACAGTCAGACAAACATACTCAGCAGGACAGAGAAGAACAAGGAGACCTCCATGAAATAATCTGAATTATCTGGAGAACTTGCATGGTTTCCTATGACATTGCAGGTCCTTTTTATGACCATTATAAGAAAGACTTGTCTGTGATAGAGGAACGTTGTTGTTGTTGGATGGAGCTTTGAGTCTGACCACCTTTGCCATTCCCAGTAGGCAGTGATTCTGATCATCTTTCATTTTCTTCCCCAGACAGGAACAAGCCGTTCATGGGAAGAGGATCCCTCTGTGTGACATCCCCGCCCTGGAGCTGTAAGGTGAGTCTATATCTGATACTATCCCAAACTTATAGAACCACATCAGAAGATACAGACACGGGAGTCGCATCCAATGACTCATACAGGACCATGTATTTTTAATTAGATCAGATAAGACTGATCTACGTAAATTGCATGGGAGTTCATAAATGATCTAAGGACGCTTTTTATACTGGTGGAACCCTTACATAATTGTCAGGTCACAGGAACTCCTCTTAAAACTAATTATTTGGTGGTCAGTGAGAAGAATGTTCCTTACATTGGTGATCAGTGAGAAGAATGTTCCTTACATTGAT
Organism: Aquarana catesbeiana; assembly: GCA_037953035.1. NCBI lineage: Eukaryota > Metazoa > Chordata > Amphibia > Anura > Ranidae > Aquarana > Aquarana catesbeiana. The sequence goes on from JBBHAA010002458.1 coordinate 612,404, forward strand.
GATCAGTGGGAAGAATGTTCCTTACATTGGTGATCAGTGAGAAGAATGTTCCTTACATTGGTGATCAGTGAGAAGAATGATCCTTACATTGGTGATCAGTGGGAAGAATGTTCCTTACATTGGTGATCAGTGGGAAGAATGTTCCTTACATTGGTGATCAGTGAGAAGAATGATCCTTACATTGGTGATCAGTGGGAAGAATGTTCCTTACATTGGTGATCAGTGAGAAGAATGATCCTTACATTGGTGATCAGTGGGAAGAATGTTCCTTACATTGGTGATCAGTGAGAAGAATGTTCCTTACATTGGTGATCAGTGAGAAGAATGATCCTTACATTGGTGATCAGTGAGAAGAATGTTCCTTACATTGGTGATCAGTGAGAAGAATGATCCTTACATTGGTGATCAGTGAGAAGAATGTTCCTTACATTGGTGATCAGTGGGAAGAATGTCCCTTACATTGGTGATCAGTGGGAAGAATGTTCCTTACATTGGTGATCAGTGAGAAGAATGTTCCTTACATTGGTGATCAGTGAGAAGAATGTTCCTTACATTGGTGGTCAGTGAGAAGAATGTTCCTTACATTGGTGATCAGTGAGAAGAATGTTCCTTACATTGGTGATCAGTGGGAAGAATGTTCCTTACATTGATGATCAGTGGGAAGAATATTCCTTACATTGGTGATCAGTGAGAAGAATGTTCCTTACATTGGTGATCAGTGAGAAGAATGATCCTTACATTGGTGATCAGTGAGAAGAATGTTCCTTACATTGGTGATCAGTGAGAAGAATGTTCCCTACATTGGAGGTCAGTGGGAGGAATACTCCTTACATTGGAGGTCAGTGGGAGGAATACTCCTTACATTGGAGGTCAGTGGGAGGAATGCTCCTTACATTGGCTGGGGGGATCCTGTAAGAAAGTTTTTTTTGTACATTAATGTATAGAATAGATTAAGGTAAAAAAACCTTGAGGCTTTAGAACCACTTTTTTGTGGAGCAGAAAACATGGTCAGTGATTCTGAAATCCACAATCAGATCTTCCGCACTGTAGCGGCTGACACGTGCACCTACGTCTTTCAGCACAATCCACACTGGAACTTTCGTCTAGGGGCAGACCGAGACATGTTGCCTGTATACCCCTGCCTACTCCTGTATAACGAGATTAACAATGCAACGGGTTTCATGGGCTATTCCCTCTTTGTCAAACCTAGTGTTCCCAGTGATGGCATATGTGGAGTTTCACAGATACTTGAACAATCTAACATTTTAACAGTTGAATCTGCAAAGAACATTAGTAAAGATTATTTGCAACAATCTTGTTACAGTGTTCAACATAAAAATGATACAATATTATAACTGCAGCATACTGTAATTATACAACGTTAAAGGAAAAATATTTGGAATACAAGTACACCATATAAAGGAAATATATATAAACTACCCCAATACAAAGGAAATATAAAAACCATTGAAAAAAACCCTCCTTTGTCTGGAAATACAGTGTATACAGAAGTACATGCGCACAAATTCTCTTTATAAAACCAATAAATGTTTTATAACCCGTATTACATTCATTGCTTTCTAAAAGAGTTTATGCAGATGCACTTCTGTATTTCCAGACAATCATTCAAATTCCAGGGTCTGGGAGGACTTAATTTTGGGGGGTGTCTGTTTTTTACTTAACGTCTGTGCAGTGTAGAGTGCTGACTGCTGTCTCCCTTTGTCCACCAGGTAACACTCTGGACTCTACTAGTGTCACTGCTGCTACTGTCATTCATGGCTGCTACCGTGTCCTCAACTCCAATCATGGAAGGTCGGCTCAATGCAGAAAGCGACAGCCGAGAAGTGCCTGACCCCAGGAACACTGAATTTGTGGTGGAGGAGAACATAGATGTGTCCATTAGGTCAACCGGGACATCTACTTATGGTGAGTGAGAGAGATGTTTTTTAAATCTATTCTATTTTTAGAGGCTCAGCTTAAATAGGCACTGTACATTGGCCATGACAGTGTCTCTTCCTAAGACCCCCCTCTGCCCCGTTCCCAACACTATACTCTCCTTGCTTTTCACTCCCTCATCACTCCTTCCTCCACTGCAGCCATTGATGTCACTTCCTTGCTCCTGTGACAGTGTGCTGCCCCATCACAGGGGAGCAGGTTACATGTTCCCCCATACCCAGAAGGAGCTGTGATGGAGCAAAGCCAAGGTTAGTATATGGGGTTGGCTGTCTGCAATTAAATGTGAAGAAAAATATAAATAAAGGTGTCATGGACCATATCTACTGAGCATCCAGATGACACAAAAGCTCATTGGAGAGTGCGTAGAGACACAGGCATGACGGAGGTGCAAAGGGCACAGTAGGAGTCACTCCAATACACATGGTACATAGAGGCACACTTGGAGACACAGGGGAACACAGGAGCGCACTGTGGTCTCTAGATGACACTAAATGCTCAGGGGTTCACTGGAGTGGCTGGGAGCACAGGGCACACTAGAAGACCCAGAGGACCAGGGAGGCATGAAGACCCTAGATGACACAGGATTCTTTGGAGGGCACTTGGAGGTACTGGGTTGCACTGGAGTCACTAAATGACACAGGATGCTCAGGGGTGCACTGGAATCACAAGGCACACTAGACGACACGGGGTCCCGAATCTGGAACAGAGGGCCAAGGAGGCACGAAGACCCTAGATAGCACAGGATGCTTTGGAGGGCACTTGGAGTTATTGGGGTGCACTGGTGTAAAGGGGCTTACATGGCACACTAGAAGACATCGGGTCTCAATTCTGGGACAGAGGGCCAAAGAGGCAAAAAAGGTAAGGTCTGCAGCAGGGGGGCTCAGCTGAAGCATGGCAACACATTGTTTGAATGCCAAGCCATGCGTCACGGTGAAAATTGAAGTGGCACCAATGAAGAAAGCTTTCTCCTGATTGGCGGTATCTCCAATCACAAGGTCTGTCTCCTGGTTGGTTGAGGTGCCGCTGTTCTGGGTAAAGCTTGAAAGTGCTGAAGGCCTCGTGCTGGAGAGAAGAAATGGTGCTGGGTCCCTGGAGAGGTAAGTGTGACAAAAAGCATGGGAAATAAATGGAGTGATATAATGAATACTATCTGTCAGGAATCAGCAGCAGGGATGTCCAGATCTGCGTGGCTACACTTAGGGAACTGGAACCAGACTATGTGATTTAAGGGAGATTTAAGTGAGGCACTTATAGCGGAGGACCTAAATACCCTCCCAGCAGCCAGCATCAGATGGAAACTGATTACTGGGATCTGCTGGCTGCTGGGAGACACCCGCCGGTGGACACAGGAACTACAATCTTCCGCTCTGGGAAGCACAGTGCCCCCAGCAGGTGATCCAGGTCCTGACACTTTTATTACATATATTTCACCTATACAGGCACCAGAATACAAGATGTTTCACTATAAAAATGACGTATGATAATGATTAAACTTCTTTATATTTTTCTTTCAGAAAATGCAGCCCTGGAAGCGCACAGTGATGACGAGTTTGCAGACGTCTTGCTTCGCTCAGAGCGTTCCCCAGAAGCCTCGTTGAAGCCGAAAAAGAACAAGAAGCCTGGCAACCGTGGAAAAGACAAGAACAACGATGGGGAAAAAGGTTGCAGCAGGCAGAGCCTTCAGATGCGCGTGCAGGACTTAGGCCTGGGTTTCGAATCCGAAGATTTGATTATGTTCTCCTACTGCAGCGGCTCGTGCCAGCTACAGCGCAACACATACGACATCACGCTGACCTCTTTGCTCAAACACAAGATGATCAACCATGGCGCCCACGGACGGGTCAGCAACCACCCCTGCTGCCGCCCCACCAGCTACGAGAATGTGGTATTCTTGGACATGAAAAACAAATGGCAGGTTGTGCCGCAGCTGTCGGCGGCCAATTGCAGCTGTGTACGCTGAGGTCGGCTCTCAGGGGGGGCTGGAGAGAGAAGCGATAGGAATACCTCGGAGCTCCTGGCACAGACCAAGAAGCGTAAAAAAAAAGGCACAAGAGGTCGCGCAGCCTGGTAACCCAAGGGGAGACATGGCCAGTTGTATGTGGCATTTCACCAAACAAGGAAGGAAAAAAGGAAAAAAAAAAAAAAAATTAAACAAAGCAGAGATGGTCAGTGGTCTCCCCGGCCTCCACCTTACTGGTCTCCAATTTGCAATCTTGGTTGGGAGCCAGGGCTGGCCTTAACGTCGCAGGCCATTGGCAAGTCTTTTCCGGAGGTGGAACATTGTGTAGCGCCGCCGCTGCTGCTATGTCAAAAGACTTTTATTTCTTTTCTTTTTTAAACCATCATGGCATGAATGCAAGATGAGATGTTCCTTCAAGATGAAGGCCAGAGTTACCATTGAGCATTGACTGAACGGCTCATATTGCCGAAGCGGGGGGGATTACCTCCCGAGAAAGACCAAATACAGGACTCCAGCGAGTGTTTCAAATACATATCGAAATTTAAGAATGGACTACATTGTTACAATATGAGGGCAAATACACAAAAAACTGTCACCCTGACTACTGTAAAACGGCCAACACGGCCCCAACATGACGGTTTTCTTATTACAAGCGACACAGGATGGTGATAGCGGCTGAGGAAAGTCCTGAGACTTTGCCTTGCTCTCCAAGACAGTCACACAGGGCCGGGATAAGGGGTGGGCAGGAGGGGAAGCTGCCCTGGGCACAGCAGAGCAAGGGGGCAGAGAATGGACACATGATAGTAAACCTCAGTGACGGGACAAGGCCACCCAGCACCCAGGGCAAAAATGCCAACTGCGCCCCCATCCCGATCATGATGTCCAAGCTTAGGGGACCCAGCACTCGCTTTTCAAAATCACTACCACTATCACTACTCCTATCAGCTTTGCAACACAAGGAAGGCACCTCTATCCCTACAGTAAACCATTGCGCCCAGGGCAGCCGCCCCTCCTGGAACTCCGGGCTAAATACGCAGAGAAAGTACACATGTGGGAGCCCTCAAAGGATTTCTATTTCTGTCCATCCAGTCCTGAGATTTACACAGCTAGCTCTGCCACATAAGACAGCCCTGTCTGGCAGGCCAGGAAACCAGATTTTTATCTGCAGGGCTGGATCCCCCTCAGCCTGTGACTAGGCAGTGATAGGAGAAGCAGCTGATTGATGAGGTCATCCCTCTGCTCTCTTCCTTGTTAGCCCATGGGCACAACTGATTGGCTCCTTTTGCTCCTTTTGCTGCCTCTCCCAGTCTGAGCTCTGCTGTACATGGGCTGATACCAGGTCACATTCAGGTACTTACATGAAAAAATGCCTTTAATGATGTATTCATGATTACAGAGTTGCATTCGTCTGTGTGTTTTGTGCCCGGAGTTCAGCTTTAATCTGAGCAGTTACATTTCCAGTATCTTGATCTCCCATAATCGCACAATGCTGGAATTACAGCCCAGCAACCTCCCGCAGTTATTCGTCCAGTGAATCTGCGCGTACAGTACATTCATTCTGTGTGAATTGGGCAACGTCAAATGTCCTTTAGGCTATTTCTTTTCTAAACGAATGTTCTTTTAGTATGGGGAGTAGTAAAATACTGCATTATGGCCACTAGATGGCGCTGAAGAGTATAAGAAATCTTTGTAAGAAGAGATACAATGTATCAATTCTAGTGAACGTTAAAGGGAATTAGTGAATAGATGTAACCAATGGTCCAATGGCAATTAAAAAAAAGAAAACATCCCTCAAAGTAGCAAATATTCTCTAAACACATGGAAACAAAGCAAACCCAATAACGTCAACTATTCAAAGAGCATGTAGTAGCGATTAATCTCCCAGATTGTACACTGCTCCAAATGTGTGCCAAGGTTGGCCTATAGACTCTGGTGAAACCATAAAACATTTTTTTGTCAGCCCTGTACGCCAAACTATCAGAAATCTTCAGGAAGACAGAATGGAGTTCACCTGTCTGGAAGGCACAAAGTTCCGCTATAAAAGTGAAAGCTAATGTACTTAATTAAACGTATATGAATGTATTTGTACATGGAGCTGGCATAAATACACAAATCTGTCTTTATAACAGCTTCCTGTATGGTCCCATTCATGGGAGATGGAGGGGCAGCAATTACTACTGCTTATTACAGTGCTGAGTGGTGTTTGAGGGTCAGCTCTTGTCTTGAATAGGGACTGGGTGGTGGCTGAAGGTTAGTTATTGGCTCATATATAGGGACTGAGTGATGGTCAAGGGTAGGCTCTTGGCTCACATAGGGGCTGAGTAGTAGTTGAGGGTTGGCTCTTCGCTTGAACAGAGACTGAATGGTGATTGAAGGTCGGCTCTCGGATCACATAGGGACTGAGTGGTGAGTGAAGGTTGGCTCTTCGATAGGGATCGAGTGGTGGTTAAAGTTTGGCTGTTGGCTCGCGTAGGGACTGAGTGGTGATTTAAGGTCAGGTCTTGGCTCACATAGGGACTGAATGGTGGTCAAAGATCAGCTCTTGGTTCGAATAGGGACTGAGTAATTGTCAGTTTTTGACTCACATAGGGACTGAGTGGTGGTTGAAGGTTGGCCCTTGGCTTGAATAGACACTGAGTGGTAGTCAAAGGTCATATTTTGGCTCACATAGGGACTGAGTGGTGGTCGAAGGTTGGCTCTTGGCTTACATAGGGACTGAGTGGTGGTTGAAGGTTGGCTCCTGGCTCACATAGGGACTGAATGGTGGTTAAAGGTTGGATCTTGGCTCACATAGGGACTGAGTGGTGGTCGAAGGCTGGCTCTTGGCTCACAAAGGGACTATGTGGTGGTCGAAGGCTGGCTCTTGGCTCACATAGGGACTGAGTGGTGGTTAAAGGTTGGCTCTTGGCTCACATAGGGACTGAGTGGTGGTTGAAGGTTGGCTCTTGGCTCACATAGGGACTGAGTGGTGGTCGAAGGCTGGCTCTTGGCTCACATAGGGACTGAGTGGTGGTTAAAGGCTGGCTCTTGGCTCACATAGGGACTGAGTGGTGGTCGAAGGCTGGCTCTTGGCTCACATAGGGACTGAGTGGTGGTTAAAGGTTGGCTCTTGGCTCACATAGGGACTGAGTGGTGGTTGAAGGTTGGCTCTTGGCTCATATAGGGACTGAGTGGTGGTCGAAGGCTGGCTCTTGGCTCACATAGGGACTGAGTGGTGGTCGAAGGCTGGCTCTTGGCTCACATAGGGACTGAGTAGTGGTTGAAGGTTGGCTCTTGGCTCACATAGGGACTGAGTGGTGGTTAAAGGTTGGCTCTTGGCTCACATAGGGACTGAGTGGTGGTTGAAGGTTGGCTCTTGGCTCATATAGGGACTGAGTGGTGGTCGAAGGCTGGCTCTTGGCTCACATAGGGACTGAGTGGTGGTCGAAGGCTGGCTCTTGGCTCACATAGGGACTGAGTGGTGGTCGAAGGCTGGCTCTTGGCTCACATAGGGACTGAGTGGTACTTAAAGGTCAGCTTTTGGCTTGCATAGTACTGAGTGGTGGTCGAAGGTCAGCTCTTGGCTCGAATAGGGACTGAGTGGTGAAGGTCGACTCTTGCCTTGTATAGGGAGTGAGTGTGCACGAGGAATGCACAAAAAGCAGAATGTCTAAAGTCCAGATTTGATTTAATTTAGATTCTTATATCATAAAAATCCAACTCATTTCAGGGGCTTAAATGGCTTCATCAGGGCTCGGTCCTGTGAAACAGAGACTGTATTGAACTGATTTTTGGTGCCTTCCTCCCGGCAGACTCATTGAAAGCCCAACAGAGGTTCTAACTCCTCACCGCTCCATTCAACCTTAGCAGTGAAAAGTGCTCTGGCTCTGCTGTCTGACAGGAGTGTCTGAATCACAAGGCTGTAGCTCTGTAGTGAGTCTCCAACATTTTATACAGCCAGTAACCTAATCAGACAGAATGGAGGAGACTTCAGACAAATCAGTGACAGTTTTATGTTATCCCTCCAATTATCAATTCAGATGCCTCATAAAACAAAGCGAGGAGCAGATGACTTCATCACCTCATTGTCATCGTCTTGTGTAATCCCTCCAGCTTCACCCGTCACTCACTGAGACTTCAGAAAGTTATCGGGAGACTTTTGCTGGAAGGATTTATTCATTACATTTTGTTGGACACACCCGGGAACATTTTATAGGACGTATCACTCAGCGGCTCTGAATATACCTTGCGGTAATTCCGTCTTGCTAGGAATGAGGGGAGGGGCAAAATATGACTGAGACACGCCCGGAAAACAAAAAGTGACTTCGCCGGCTTTGTTGGCGGAATTTAAAAACCATTAAAAAATTGGTTCAAAGAGAACATGTAAAGCGTGTCGCACACAGAACCATACAGAGCAGCCAAAGAGAAATAAAAAACATCGATAATCAAAGTAATGATAGTAAACTCATTCCTTGTCATAATCATACTTATATATACTTTATGGTGGACTATGACAGATTTCCACCATTAATATCATATTTTGATATTGCTTTGCTTCAGTTAGTGGACTCCAGGCCAATGGGGTCTCAGGACCCACTTCCTGGTTGGCCTGGAGGAGAAACAGAAAGACATTAGCGAATATTCATTCGCTAATGTCACACAACAGGGTGGACTCAGTGCTCTCCAAGCAGAGCCCACCCTTTTTTGAAGCCAATTAGAGCCTCGGGCTCTAATCATGTGCTTCAAAAAAATTAAAAATCCATAGAAATCCATGTGTCTGGCGCCCTGCATGTAGATTAGAGGACTGGGCGCATAGATTAGGAGGGGACGGCATCCCAGCGCCCCTAATGAGTGTCCGCCACTGGTTTCAGCCATGATGAAGAGGAATGGTTGGGCCCCGAAACGTGTTGGCTTCTTGTTATCTTCTAGTTGTCACATTTTAATTGCAATAAATGAATTTGGACGATAAAGATGACCAAAGATAAAAGTTGGCCAACACGTTTTGGGGTTGACCTTCTCCCTTCATCAGGGCTGAAACAAAATACAAAAAGGTAATTAAAATATCATATAAATAGTGTAAAATTCTCACTATATAAAGTATAAGTATGATTATGACCAGGATTTCCATTTCCTATTATTATTTTGATTATAAATGTATTCTGAAAAAAACTGAAAAAAAAAATGTATTAGCATTTCTCAGTGTGGGAGGCAGCCGCCCCTTGAGTCAGCCCCCTGCTTTGTGGAAGAGCTGCCTTGGAGTAGTCATCAAGCCCAACCAACATCTTCTGTTTTGACAGATACAAGATCAAGTCTATCCCAGTGGCAGCTGGTGCTAAATATTTCCGGGGGGGGGGGGGCGGCAAACTAACACCACCCTGCGGACGGGAAGAAGCCAGTCGCCGCAAGCCCCCCCCCACCCCATTGGAGATGGTCAATGGAGCAGGGAGTCTGCAGGTGAAAATGGGGCCGAGGCATGAGAAGGAGCTGGGCTGTGGCACTGTACCTGGTCCCGGCGATGCGGTGGAGAGGGCTGTGGGTCAGAGCAGGAAGAAGAGGCTGTGGACAATGGGTGGCGATCTGGCGCCATCTTGGCACCCTCCTCGTGTGGCCCAGGACTGCTGGCAAAGTAAGAGTCCAGGGCTCCTGAGCAGAATATAATAGCTTGGGCTGGCTGTGAGGAGGCTCTCCGATGGCTGGGCATGCTGTAGCGGGTGTGCGGTGGCGAAGCACCAAAAGCCCAGGTACAAATGGAAGCTCTCCGGAGATGCGACCTCACGCTTGCACGTCCAAGCCACACCCCATGTAAAATGGCGAATATTCATTTGCCATTGTCACACAAATGGGTGGGCTCAGGGCGCAGTGCTCTGCTCCCCAAGACCACCCTTTTTTGAAGCCAATTAGGGCCTCGGGCTATAATCACGTGCTTAAAAAAAAAAAAAAAACCCCATAGAAAACCATGCGCCCGATGCCCTGCATGTAGATTAGGGGCCGGGCGCATGGATTTAGGGGGGCGGCGCCCCTGATGGACGGGCCGCCACTGGTCTATCCTTGTGTCAACTCTTCTGGAGTCTCTGGATGAAGCCTGTGTATCAGGAGAGGTGGCCTCAGCAGACCCAGATTTGTTTAGTGTCAGTGACTCACCTGGAGGGAAAAGAAAGGATGAGCATGACAGGCTGTGTTCAGGAGCTTCTACACTTGCTGGCAGTCCTGTCTGTCCCCATCACAGGGTGAGATACAGGAGGTCAGGAGCGCAGAAGGTCAGGGCAACATTCTATGCAAACAGGCCCCCCTGCCAAGTCAGCCATAAAGGGACCATTCGTTCTTTTGCAAGTTAAACCTTGAGCTATTGAGCTCTGTAAACACCAAGCCTCTAAAAAATGTGTTTTACTTCTATATTAAAAAATTCCATAACACGAGGAATCCCATAACACGACATATCCCATAACACAACATATTTCTGCACAGTTATGGATATTTCTGAGCTAAAAAGTTCGGAGAGGTCGGAGACCATTCCTAAAAGGGCTGTAAACTTGCTACAAGAGACATTCAGAGGATCATGTGACCAGAGGGGTTGTTACTAAGAACTGGTAACAGGGGGACCAGACTTTTCCACTTGCCACATTATCCCTTAAATGCATCAATTAAACACCATTTGTGCATTTAAAGTTGAAGACGTGTGCGATATTAAAGAGGTCTGTTTATGAAGACATTCGGGTGACCCCTCATTCAGTGAATCTGCATTTATTCCATGCAAGCTGGGAACAAAATGTCATTAAGGTTATTTTCTTATCTGAACGAATGTTCTTTTATTATGGGCAGTGGTAAAATACTGCATTATGGCCAGTAGGTGGAGCTGATGAGCATATAAAATGCACACCTTTTTACCAAGAGATACAATGTAACAATTCTAGAGAATGCTAGATGGAATTACCAATATTATGTAAGCATTTGTTTGCTACATTTATTTGCTAATTCTCTCTAGCATTCGTTCGTTCGGAGGAAGTAGCGTAAAGAACATTAGTTTTTGCCCATTTCACACTGAATGCTAGAGGGAATTACCAAAGAAATGTGACCCCTCTTTTGTTACACTTATTTGCTAACTTCCTCTAGCCTTCATTCAGAGGAGGAAATAGTAGTGGTGCACTGAAATGAAAATTATGGACCGAAACCTAAAATTCAGGATGCACTTGGCCAAAAACCAAAACCAAAAATGGACAGTTTTTTTTTTTTTTTGATTTAATTAATGTGGCTGGTGTTTTTGAATTGAAGTCAATGGGATGCAATTTTGCATTGAAGTCAATGGGAATGCGATTTTGCATCAAAGTCAATGGTATGCAATTTTGTATTGAAATCAATAGGGGGCGCTTTTGCATTGAAGTCAATGGGACATGATTTTGTATTGAAGTCAATGGAATGCGATTTTGCATTGAAGTCAATATGGATGTTTTTGCATTGATGTCAATGGGGGGCGTTTTTGCATTGAAGTCAATTGCATGTGATTTTTAATTTTAGTCAATGGGACACGAATTTGCATTGAAGTCAACAGGTCGCAGTATGCCATTATGGGCACCTTTTTTTTTTTTTTTCCTTTTGGCTAAATGCTGATAACCCTATTCTCAGCCAATATTTTTCGGCAGTCGATATATCGGTGCATCCCGAGAAAATAGCCTAAAGAACATTCGTTTTGTCTCAATGTGCACAGAACAAATGTACGTGGCTATGAAAATTTTTCATAAACAGACCCCTAAGTGTGTTTCCTACAGTTTACATTCGTTTATTTTCACTAAGAAAACGAACAGAACACATTGTTTAGCTTTTGCATAGGACTGCGGCTGACCACTAGGGAGGGGGTACTAAGACACATGGGAGGGGCATTTCTAAGGTCAGCCAATCAAATGCAGATCTTCCTTCACCCACGGGCGTCACTTCCATATTTGTTGAACTGGTGGGGTCCCTAATAACAAATGTTATTGTGAGCAAAAAAAAATTAAAATTAAAAGGTAGCAAAAAATAAATTAGGATAGCAATTGCATTGCAAAGACAAATCCGCATACCTGCCCCCCCCCCCCCCCTCTTTTATTAAATAATTATTAATTAATTAATAATTATTTTTGATATCACAGACATCACACCTACCGATTTCTCCGATCGATGCCGTTTCCTGTGGCCTGTTTTTCATCACCGATCTATTTATTACATCTAACTTATTTATTTATTTGTGTTTAATTTTTGTACGGCTTGTTTATTCTTTTACAGACCTATTTATTAACATATCTCTTAACCTCATCTATATATATATTGTGAAGTCATTAATATTTAAAGTCTATCATTAGAAACATGTTACACGGGGTCATTCCCGTGTTTTCCAGTTCTGATCCGGGACAGGGAAATACAAGGAGAGGATGATGGATCCGGATTCCAATGTGTTTGTTCAACGGAAAATATTTTGTACTGTTTTATAAGATATAATAACCCAATTCCTGTTTTTAATCAATAAAACTCTATTTTTGTATAGCTGCCTGTTTTACTAGAGGAATAAAGCTGATATTTAATAACGGTTGTGAGAGTGTAACATTTTAACCTTTTCAAGACAAAGGTAAAACAAATTTTAAATTCCTGAACACAGTTTTGCAACTTTTTGACACGTGTTAGTAAATCTGTGCATATCATCACAACTACTTATAATATATTGGGAAATTAGGTGGTGGTGGTGGTGGTGGGGGGGGACACACAATATAAAAAATCCAAGGTTATAATTTATAAATTCAAAAGTGTCAATTAAATTAAAACATAGTTCCAGGGCTGAGTTTGTGTTCTTTTTTTTTTTTTTTTTCTTTTTTTATTATGCCTTGAAAACTTTGAAAAAGAAAAAAAATCAGGAGATAACCATTACCATTTACCACTAAATGAAACCCAGTCTTTTCTGAAAATAATATATTATAATTAAGTAATGGTTATCTCCTGATTTTTTATTTTAATTTTTTTTTAAGTTTTCAAGGCATATAATAATAAAATAAAAAAAATAAAAAAAGAATACGAACTCAGTCCTGGAACTATGTTTTAAATTAATTATTTTTTTTTAATTTACAAATTATAACCTTCTATAATTAAAATCTTGGATTTTTTTTTATAATGTACTACATGTTCACTATTTTAAGGAACTTTAAAATCCCCCTTTCCCCCCATAATTACTCCTGATGGGGAGCCATAGTAACTCCCTTTCTATAATTAATTATAATATATTATTCTCAGGAAAGATTGGGTTTTATTTAGTGGTAAATGGTAATGGTTATCTCCTGATTGAATAAAATAATAACAATAATAATAATCAGGAGATAAACATTACATTAGGGTTAGGGTTAGGTTTTCCCCTGGAAGAACAAGGTTAGGACTCAGGGATTGGAATAGGGAGCACCCCCAAAGGTCAGCAGGTGTGTCCCCCAGAGGTCTAAGGTCAAGAGGTGTGGCTGACCCACCCCCACCAAAGTGTTCCATCTACCCCAACTAAGTCGGGGCATGAACAAGTCGGGGCATCAGCAATTCGGGTTAAGTAACTAGAACTTTGTCCATAGGGTGGGAGTCTGTGCTGACATGGAGCTTGCCAGGAAAGGAAAATTGCGGTAAGTATTTGATATTCAATTCTCCGTTTTCCTGACAGCTCCATGTCAGCCACCACTGGGAAATAACTAGATACAAGGGTGGGATATGGCTAAATTAGTTTAATTATGGCCACCAGCCACAAAAATAAAGGTTTTGACAAATTCGGCTGTGGTTAACATTGCTGGGTCAATGCGGTAGTGAGAGACAAATGTGTGCATGGTCGACCAGGTTGCTGCCTTGCATATGACTTCTGGAGATATACCACATGCGGCTGCCCATGATGTTGAAACACTCCTCATGGATTGATCCCTTATTCTCTCTGGAGGTGCCAGCCCCTTATCCTTGTATGCCATGGTGATTGTTTTTACGAGCCAGGTGGCGGTGATTCTGCTGGAGGCCTTATATCCCTTGCGTATTCCATTGGGAATTACGAACAGAGAATCCGAGATTCTGACGCTTGAGGTTGCTTCAAGGTACACTTTCAATGTTCTGCCCACATCCAGTGGGCTGATTTCTTGTCTCCTTACTTAGGCGAAACTTGGTGGCTACCTTAGGAATGAAGTCTGGCATTGGCCTTAGAATGACCCTACCTGCCCGAAGGACATGTGGGGCTCTTCAGCCCCCAGAGACGCTATTTCTCAGACCCTCCTGGCCGAGGTTATTGCGACCAGGAAGGATGTTTTCATCGTCAAGTCCCGCAGCGACACTCCCTGGCCGAACCTGGGTGAGGCCAGGAAATTCAGAACTAGTGGCAGGTCCCACTTGGAAAGTGCAGGTGCTCTGGGGGGTCTTAGTTTCACTACAGCCTTAAAGAAATGGATGATTAGTTCTTTAGAGGCCCACTGAATTCCTGTGACTGCGAAAATGGCTGACACTTGGCCTTTGAGAGTACTTGCACTTAGTCCCATTTCTAGGCACTTCTGCAGGAACTCAAGGATGTGACGGGCTCTGAGTTCTTCCATCCTGAGTCCCGGTGATGCTGCATACTCTTGGAACTTTTGCCAGTTTCTATTGTAGACACTGTTTATGCTATTTTTGCGGACCTTCATGAGGGTCTGTACCATTTCCGCGGAGCACCCTAGGTTTATGAACCTCTGCCTTTCAATATCCAGGCCACTAACCTGTGTTTCTCCGGCTCTGGGTGTATAACTGGGCCCTGGCCTTATCGGTAACATCCGAGGTGCCCTGACACTCATGTGTAAGAGTAGAGGATACCATGGGCATTTTGGCCAATCTGGGATCACTGCCAGTACCGTGATGTCTTCCTTTCTCAGTCTGTTCAGAAAGAGCAGTATTAATGGGGGGAAAAGCGTAAGCTGTCTGAAAGTTCCACTTCGCAGTTAGAGCAACCACCAGGGCTGCCCGTGGATGAATTGAATTTGTGCAGAATTTGTGCAGCTTCGCGTTGACCAGAGATGCAAAGAGGTCCATTTCTGGGAGAAAAGACCAGGCTACCAGTTCCCTGAATACTTATCCGAAGGGATCATTCGTTGTTGTCCACTGTAGTCCTGGACAGATAGTTCACCTGGAGATTGGCATGTCCGGGTATATATACTGCTGACAGGCTAAGCAGGTTCTCTTCAGCCCAACTCATTATAAGTTCCACCTCTTCCAGGAGGGATAGACTCTGCATGTCTTCCTGCTTCTTGATATAGGCTATGCCTGTTACGTTGTCCATCTTTAGGAGGACCGAGCCCTCACAGATTACCTGGGCAAAGGCCAGAAGAGATTGATATGCCGCCCTCAGCTCCAACCTGTTGGCCACAATTTCCTTCGGTGGGTGAAACCATCTGCCTTGAGCTCACTGGTCTCTGCAATGAGCTCCCCATCCTGACTTGCTGGCATCTGAGGTGATCACTATCCAGGATGTTGGGAGGAGGGAGTGACACTACAGCAGATTCCGCTTTTCTTCCCACCAGGCCAGACTCTGTCTCATGGACTGTGTTAGGGATGTTCTGATACAGATTCTGGGAGTCCCACTGCCGGAGGAACCCATACTGGAATGGATGAGCGTGTCACTGAGCCCATTTCACCATGGGCGTTACTGACATCATCGTGTCCAACAGCTGGTCCTGGTGGGGAGACAGTTGGCCGACCTTGCAGACTTTGCCCGTTTTAAGATAGGTGTCCAGTTCTGCGCCCAGGTAGACCAGCAGCTAGGATGGATCTAACTGGCTCTTCTCCCAGTTTATGAGCCACTTGAACTGTTGAAGGGTTGTGATGACTCTGTCGCGGTGAGACAACTTGTCCCTGTCTTGGCCCAGCAGCAGAATGTCGTCCAAGTGATGATGAATGCGAATCCCGCATCTCCTCAGCTGAGCCACTACTAACAGTAGTACCTTGGAAAAGACCCTGGGTGAGGTCATCAACCCGAAGTGCAGGCAGACAAATTGGTAGTGAAGAGGGCCGATTGTAAATCTCAGAAACCTCTGGAAGCGTGGTGACCGGCACATGGAAATATGCATCCTTCAAGTCCACCGAGAGGAGCCAGTCTCCGGGTTGTATCACCTTCAGGATGGTCTGTAATGATTCCATTTTGAAGTGTTCCTTCTTCACATGGTTGTTCAGCCACCTGAGATCAATCACCGGCCTCCAGTCTCCCGACTTTTTCTGTACCAAAAATAGCGGTGAATAAACTCCTGAGAAGTGATTCCTCCTGAGCACTGGTTCTATTGCCCACTGTTCTAGGAGTGTGGTCACATACTGAAGCAGAATCTCCTATTCCAGGGAGCATGAGGGGAGAGAGGTCGGTAGGAAGTTTGTCTTCGGTTTCTTGAGAAACTCCCAGAAATGCCCCGTTTTTATGGTGGAGAGCACCCAGCAATCCTGGACGTTCTCCGTCCATACTTGCCAGAAACTGCGCAGCCTGGCTCCCACCGGCCAAGCATGGACAGGGACACCCTCAAAACAATTTCTGGAGCTCCCAGCCCGCAGGGGTGACTGCCTTCTTCTGTTTCGACCCTGAGGGAGTATTACAAGGCCTGCTGAACTCCCTCCCTGGCCTATAGGATCTTGCTTCTCTCCCTCTTGTTCTGGCGGTCCGGCCAAAGGCCGGATTGTTCTGGCGGAGTAACCTCCTATCCTGGGGGATGAAGCCGGACTTTCCCCCTGGCGATTGCTGTATTGAGCTTGACCCCAAATAGGGACCCTCCCTCGAAGGGGGTCCTGCACCAGCCTTGTTTGGAGGATGGGTCTGCCACCCAAGGTCTGAGCCACAAGGCGCGTCTTGCTGTGACTGCTCCAAGCATCACGCGTGCCAGGGATTTGATTATGTCAATGGCAGCTTCTGCCATGAACCCCGCTGTCAGCCTCAGGTTGTTGAGCGAGGACATTATCTTGGTTTTCTCCCAATCACTGGCAATGGCCGATTTTGATTTGTCTATCCAGACCTCCATTGCTCTGAAGATTGCTGCCAATGCTATTGATGGCTTGCCTGCCCCTCCTGCGACTGTGTAGACTTTTTTCAGGTACAAGTTTACCCTCCTACCGAGGATGTCCTTGAAAGAGACTGCATGGTCTAGTGGCAACGTAACATGCCTGACTAAACGCTTCAGGGCTGCATCAACTACAGGTGAGTCTTCCAGATGTTTAACATCCTCCTTTTTAAAGGGGTACGACTTGGCAAAGCGGCTCCGAAAAAAGCGTGTTTTTCTCTGGCTGCTCATCTTCTATTATGCCTTTCATTTCATCCATGAAGGGGAAGGTGAACCCCTCTCTCTTCCTGTTATGGAAATAGCATCGCTGTCTCTTCAGTGGCTCCTCGATTACATCTTCCCATTGTAAGGCCTCCTTGACACCCTTAAGGAAGGGCTGTACCAGGCTGAAATCGAACCCTTCATAACCTGCGTCCTCTTCCTCTCCAGACGGGACTTTGAACGCTGATCTGGGTAGCGCCTGGGCCTCTTCAGCCCCGGATCTTAGCTGAGGTGTAGTCACTTGGGACACAGAAGGGGCTTGCTGATGTGACAGCTGCAGCTGTTCAGCAAAATACTTTAGCGTATCTTTAAACGCTTCTTTCATAAGGGATGCCATCTCCCCCGCTTCCTTATTCTTGGTTACCTCCTTACCTCCTGTTTTGCCAGGAAGCGACGCCTTTGGACAAGCCCAGCACATCTGGGGCCCAGGTTGAGGATGGTGGGATGGGCTTCGGGTCCTCACAGGGGAGCTACGGCATCTGGACCTCGACCAATCACGTCGGTCTCTTGACCTTTCTCTACGCTGGCTACCCCTGGACCTGGAGCGATACTCTTGTTCTGACCAGCTTCTCTCTGAGATGAACCGGGGAGATGAATGATGTCTTGATAAGACGACCATTCCACATAGCGGTGGGTGAGCCTCCTACCTTCTCGGGATATTCTGGTCTTTTGGGGTTGGTATTGTCTCATTTGCAGCAATAGGAGATGCAGACTGTTAAGGAAGCACAGGAAGACAGGTCATCTATGGTCACACAGTCCACAAGCTCCACAGCAGGCACACTGTCTCTGGTGAGGTAGCATTATACTGAACCTTCACCAGTTTAAATCCTGTAGCAAGTCGTCTGGCTCCGCCCTCACGACATCCAACATCCAACATGGGCGGGGCCTTACCCCAGTGGTGGGTGACATGGAGCTGTCAGGAAATATTATTTTCAGGAAAGATTGGGTTTTATTTAGTGGTAAATGGTAATGGTTATCTCCTGTTTTTTTAAATGTTTTTTTATTCAAAGTTTTTAAGGCATATAAGAAAAAAAAAAAGAAAGAAAGAAAGAACGCAAACTCAGCCCTGGAACTATGTTTTAATTAAATTTACATTTTTTAATTTATAAATTATAACCTTGTATAAATAAAATCTTGGATTTTTTAAATTGGAATACGTGTTCACTATTTTGAGGCACTTATTCATAAATTAAAAAAATATTTAAATTACATTTTTAAAAAATTCCAGGAGAGATTATATAAAAAAAATTGAAGATTTTATTTATACAAGGTTATAATTTATAAATTAAAAAATGTAAATTAAATTAAAACATAATTCCAGGGCTGAGTTTGTGTTCTTTTTTCTTCTTATATGCCTTAAAAACTTTTAATAAAAAATAAAAATAATCAGGAGATAACCATTACCATATACCACTAAATGAAACCCAATCTTTCTGAAAAATAATATATTATAAGTAATTATAGAAAGTGAGTCCCTATGTCTCCCCATCAGGAGAGATTATGGGGAAAAGGAAAGTGCCTCAAAATAGTGAAGACGTAGTACCATATACAAAAATCCAAGATTTTTTTTATATAAAATTAAAAATAGAATTCCATAAAAACATATTATTTCAACACTATAAGCATATAGTATAATACCAATTGTGCAACAATGCATGGTATGGTGTATATGGATCAACACATTTCACCCAGATGAGGGGCTTCTTCAGGATCCACTTTCAAGTATTGATAAGTCTAGAAACTAATAGACAATACAAGCAATATATTAATTTTATAAAGTACATAAATACATAATTTCATACAAAAACGTAACGTATGTGTCACGGAACGCCCCACACTCCGCTTGAGTGCTTCCGTCATATACCGCTTCCTAAGTTCTGGAACACGAGTCCAATGGATCTGGCTATAGGAACCCCAAGAACTAGACAACACCAGTCTTGGAGTACATCAGAACTACCTTTATTTTGAGATCTCACAGACCTTTATACAGCAGGGATGACTCAAAGCTAACCTAATTAACATGACCTAATTTACTACAAAATGTACCCAGACCAGATGACAGTCTTGTGGGCACCGAGCTTCACACATTAATATAAACACAATAGCTGCAGCTAATTACAATTAACAATACAAACAACAATCTCCCCCCTCCTCAGCCTAGACCATTCGTCTATTAGCCAGTGCTGGTGGCTAATGTGATCAGCTCTCTCAATTAACATAAACACATGTTGATAACACCAGCATCTCCTCACAGGATGTGTCCCAACAGAATGAATCAGTCTTATCAGCAGGGGGCTGCTGGAGGAATCCCCCCTCCCTCTTCAGGGACACAAATATACAGTAAGGAGTCCCCATACAATATATACATGACTGAGTCCGATTAATACAGTTCAGACTGGATTTCTCATTCAAAAATCCATTGAAAATCCAGGGCCCATAATCAAAAGGCAACAGGCTTGCATACAGTCCTCTCCAACAGCCTCTGTTCTGGCTAGGTCTGTGACATTTCTCCCCTTTCGGCAGGAGACTAACACAGGAGGAGACCCCAGACGGGTTGACTCCGAAGTTAGTAAACAGCTCCAGTCCTCTACTGCCTGTACCCACACAGTACCCCAAACAAATTATCCCAAACAGTGCATTACTCACCCAGCCATCCTCTGCCTCTCTCAGAGAACATATCTGCCGCTGGGGAGAGGCCCGGACTGGCCCTTCTCCCTGGAATCCTTTCTGCCGCTGGAGAGAAGACAGGGTGTCTGGGCTCACTCTGTCATGCTGTTGGGGATAGGGGCCCACTGCCCAGCATCCCTGGGGTATACAGGTGGAGACTGAAGTCCCATCCACCTTCACAGGAAATCCATCCTCTGTTAGTTGAGGGCAGAGTCTAGCAGTCCTCGGCCCTGTTGCCAGCCCTTCTGCTGGAAACCCCACACCATCTGTTCCGGCTAACTGTTGGAGAGGGAGGCCGACTGCCCCGCCTCCCTGGAACTCTGTAGTTGTTGCCGGTGCTGGGCAGAGGTTGGTAGCACTCTGCCCTGTTGCCAGCACTTCTGCTGGGGACTCCGCATCCTCTGCTCCGGCTAACTGTTGGGGCAGGCAGCTGGCTTCCTCCACTCCCAAACTGTGTAGCTGCCATTGGGGAGGTGAGCCGGCTGCTTCCTTTTCCATTCCCTCATCTGGCTGCTGGGACGACATGTCGATGGTACTGTCTCCCAGGTACACGGATCTTTGCTGGGGAGGAAAGCCCACTTCCTCCACCCTGGCCAACTGTTGGGGAGGGACAACACACACCTCCTCTCCCTTCTCCCCCTGTATCTGCTGCTGGGAAGTGATTGCCATCTTCTCACCCTGAGCCTCCACAATTGCTGCAGGTGTGGGGCAGAGGTCTTGGACCCTCTGTCCGGTTGCCAGCACTTCTGCTGGGGGTTTGCTAGGTGGTTCCTCCTCTACAGAAATGTCTATTAAATCCCCAGTCTCTGGAAGTGGTAAAAGTGTGGGACAGAGGTCTTGGACCCTCTGTTCAGTTACCAGATCTTCAGCTGGAGAAGTTTGTTTTAACTCCATAGATGCTGGCAGAAAATCACATGTCCCTGTCAGTGTTGTGGGAGAAAGGCCGACTACCTCTTCTCTCAGGAAGGCTGAAGCCACTGTTGGTGCTGGGCAGAACACAGTGAACTTTGGCCCTGATAGCAGCTCTTCTGCTGGAGGCTCATCAGGTTGTTCTTCCTCAGCAGAAAAGTCTATCAAATCCCATGTCTCTGCAACTGATGTCGGGGAATAGGGGTTCACCATCTCCTGTCCATGGAACCCAGAAGATGTTATCATTTCTGGACAGAGGTTAGCAGAGCTCTGCCCTGTTGTCAGCACTTCAGGTTTGGGGACGGCAATCTCCGGATTTTCCACTGCCGATTCTCTGGCATGCTGCTGAACTTGTTCTAGCAGTTTCCTGTATGCCCTTTCCAGATGCTGTTCCTTCCTTAGCAAATGGTCCAGATCAGGTTTGAGCTCTGAGACCCCTGCAAGACCGAGCATAGACTCTCTATAGTCTCTCGTGTCCTCAAGGTCAGGTTCCCCTTCATCGCCAAACATAAAAAGATCTGTAAGGTTCTCCCACAGCAATCCAGGGCCGCCAAAGTCATATCCCTCCGGAGAGCATTCTGTTGTCTCCCCTAAATATCCCTCCTCTGCGTGCCATTGCAGAGCCCGATATCGATTGTCCAGCTCTATCTCCTGCTGGACCAACCTGTCCAACTCAGTCACCCATTGCTCCTGGGGCTGCTCTCCCAGGAATGCCATCCGCAATGCCCGTTGGTCACTGGCCCGTTGCTCTTGGGTTGGAAAGCACTTGCCCTGTTTTATACCAGCGAGACGGAGGGCTGCAATCCAGAGCTCCACCCGAATCAGCTGCCTGAGCTCCAGGTATTCATCCTCAGACACAGTCCTGGTGTACGTTGAAAGGATGATCCGCAGCAGCCCCGGGAACTCTGATGCCAGGTCCATATCTCCGCTGGGGTGACTGAAGTCTGCTATGCTGATCTTGGATCCAGTTGGAGGTTTGGATGTCCCAGACTTCAGACTTCAGGAAGCTTTCCCGCTGCTTGCCACCAATGTCACGGGACGCCCCACACTCCGCTTGAGTGCTTCTGTCATATACCGCTTCCTAAGTTCTGGAACACGAGTCCAATGGATCTGGCTATAGGAACCCCAAGAACTAGACAACACCAGTCTTGGAGTACATCAGAACTACCTTTATTTTGAGATCTCACAGACCTTTATACAGCAGGGATGACTCAAAGCTAACCTAATTAACATGACCTAATTTACTACAAAATGTACCCAGACCAGATGACAGTCTTGTGGGCACCGAGCTTCACACATTAATATAAACACAATAGCTGCAGCTAATTACAATTAACAATACAAACAACAATCTCCCCCCTCCTCAGCCTAGACCATTCGTCTATTAGCCAGGGCTGGTGGCTAATGTGATCAGCTCTCTCAATTAACATAAACACAGGTTGATAACACCAGCATCTCCTCACAGGATGTGTCCCAACAGAATGAATCAGTCTTATCAGCAGGGGGCTGCTGGAGGAATCCCCCCTCCCTCTTCAGGGACACAAATATACAGTAAGGAGTCCCCATACAATATATACATGACTGAGTCCGATTAATACAGTTCAGACTGGATTTCTCATTCACCTCACAAAGAGTATTGTTCCATTGAAAATCCAGGGCCCATAATCAAAAGGCAACAGGCTTGCATACAGTCCTCTCCAACAGCCTCTGTTCTGGCTAGGTCTGTGACAGTGTGTAAGATCAATCATTTTATATATACGTGGTAAAGACAATATCATATATCTAATGAGCATGTTTGACAGAGAGAGAAAGGAAAAAAAAAGACTTATCAATACTGGTAAGTGGATCCTGAAGAAGGCCCCCCCATCCATGCGTCCGGCCCCCTCATCTACATGCAGGGCGCCGGATGCATGGATTCCAATGGGGGGGTGGGGTGTGTGAAGCATGTGATTAGAGCCAGAGGCTCTAATAGGCTTCAAAAAAGGGTGGTCTCGGGAGGCAGAACACTGATCCCCGATCCCACCCAGTTGTGTGACAATAGCGAATGAATTTTCGCTATTTTCACACTGATGCTCCTCCTGGCTAATCAGAAAGCAGGTCCTGCGACCCGTCACCAGATTGGTTGAAAGGACAGGCGATCCTATTGGACGCATAGGAGGGAGGAGATGCACGGTAAAAGCCGCCGTAATGCAGAGGAGGAGGGGATGCCGCCCGTCGCCCGTAGGAGCGCTGGCCGCCCGCAACCTAGATGGGGTAAGTGCGGGACTGGATGACTAACCGACCAACCGCGAGACCCCCCAGGGGGGGTGGGGGGATGGGGGGTGCCGCGCCCCGTCGGCCAACCACTAGCTGGCCACTGATTTTAGTCAAAATTCTATGACTAAAACTAAATCGAAATTTGATGTCAAGATTTACACTGGTTACTTGTATTTTCCCCTTATTTTGACACACTTTAAAGTCCCATCCTCTATTTGGTTGTTTCCCCCATTCAGGGATTTATATGGGAGCCACAAACAATCTTTTTGAACACTTTAAAAAATTGCTACTTACACTTAAACTGGTTTAAACGTCATACGTATTTTCCCCCATTTATGTGATGTTAACCACCCCCCTGGTATCCCTTTAAAAGGGGTTCTGAACACCCAGGGAACAGGAAGGATTGGCCACTGCGATTAGCTGTCCCAACGGTCACATGATCGGGAGTCAGTCTCGCGAGCATTAGATCTTTAGTTGGGAATGGGAGCTGTCTTTGAGCATGCTCTAAGCCAGTGGTCTCCAAACTGCGGCCCTTTGCTTGCCTTTATCCGGCCCTTGAGGCTCTATTCCTTCCACTGACACCCACAATGGGGCAAAATTCCTGCCACTGATTCCAACAATGAGGCACTATTTCTGCCACTGACACCAATGATGGGACACTATTCCTTTCACTGACACCAATGATGGGGCCACTATTCCTTTCACTGACACTAATGATGGGGCCACTATTCCTTTCACTGACACCAATGATGGGACACTATTCCTTCCACTGACACCAATGATGGGGCCACTATTCCTTTCACTGACACTAATGATGGGGCCACTATTCCTTTCACTGACACCAATGATGGGGCCACTATTCCTTTCACTGACACCAATGATGGGGCCACTATTTCTTTCACTGACACCAATGATGGGGCACTAATCTTGCCACTGACACCAATGATGGGACACTATTCCTCCCACTGACACCAATGATGGGACACTATTTCTCCCACTGACACCAATGATGGGGCACTATTCCTTTCATTGACATCAATGATGGGGCACTATTCCTTTCACTGATACCAATGATGGGGCAGTATTGCTTTCACTGACACCAATGATGGGGCACTATTCCTCCCACTGACACCAATGATAGGGCACTATTCCTTCCACTGACACCAATGATGGGACACTATTCCTCCCACTGACACCAATGATGAGGCTACTACTCCTTCCACTAACATAAATGATGGAGCACTATAGCCCCCCATTGATACCAATGATGGGTTCACTATCACTTCCACTGACACCAATGAGGGGGCACTATTCCTCCCAATGATACCAATGATGGGGCACTATTTACTCCCATTGATGTCAGGGTGTTTTCTACTTTCACTGGCCACAGTCTGGCCCCTTTAAAGTCTGAAGGACAGTAAACTGGCTCTTTGTTTAGAAAGTTTGGAGTCCCCTGCTCTAAGCACAGAAACATCAGCCACCCAGTGACACGTAGTGGTTGTAAACCCCTCCATATACCCAGTTAAGTGACTGGCCTCAGGTGATACACAGAGATGAAACTAATTCTCCTACATAAGTTGTACCTGTTTATCTGCAGCCTTCTCTTCTCTAGATCCATTAAAAGTCCAGAAATTATACAGCTTGTCTGAGCTTTCAGAAGGTAGGGGACAGAGAGCTGAAATCACATTCTGCAGAGCAAAACAGAGAAAAACACAAACCAGAGCGCTATATAGAAAGTGACCACAAGATGGTGCTACAATAGAATACCAGTTCTCTGTTCTAGGATGTCACAAATCAACAGTGAGAGCTGATTGGAGGGAACGGACACACACCCCTTCACACAGCACACAGGAGCGGTGCTGAGGCTATCAATCACAGGCTGTGTGCTGGAGATCCCTCCCCTGTCCCCATTTTTCTCTTGGTGTCAGGAAAACTTGTCAGAAGTGACTCATGCTGATAGCAGAGGAAGGACGCAGCAGACAGAAATTACACTTAATGCTCTTAATTGCGACAAGTACACACCATAGAGGGATATGCTTTGTTCATATTTCATGTCTGAGGTTTACAAGCCCTTTAAGTGGGTGGCACCAGGCTAAAGGGTTAGTTCACCTTCTAAAAAACCACAAAAAGGTGAAGTAACTCACAACACCCTCCGGCACCCCCTGATCTCTGCTGTACTTACCGCCTTCCTTGATTAACTTTTACTGCCCAGACCAGCTAATGTGGCATTCTAGGACTTTGGAATCCACGCTCCCCACCCGTATTACTTCCAGGATGCTGGGACAGCTCAGATCGATTCTGATTGGCCGCTCACCATGATGCTTTGTTGTACATGGCCTTCAGGCTGTGCTCGGGATTTTTTCAGATGCTCAGATTGCTACACCCGCCGAATGGGCAGCAGAAGACAATCCTGGATGGAGGTAAATGTGGAAAACGTGAGTGTGGGGAGGTGTATGGGGAGGTGTATGGGGAGGTGTATGGGGAGGTGTGTGGGGAGAGGTGTGTGGGGAGGTGTATAGGGAGAGGTATGGGGAGGTGTATGGGGAGAGGTATGGGGAGGTGTGGGGAGGTGTGTGGGGAGGTGTATAGGGAGAGGTATGGGGAGGTGTGTGGGGAGGTGTGTGGGGGGTGTGTGGGGAGGTGTATAGGGAGAGGTATGGGGAGGTGTGTGGGGAGGTGTGTGGGGAGAGGTATGGGGAGGTGTATGGGGAGAGGTATGGGGGGGTGTGTGGGGAGGTGTATGGGGAGAGGTATGGGGAGGTGTATGGGAGGTGTATGGGGAGAGGTATGGGGGGGTGTGTGGGGAGGTGTATGGGGAGGTGTATGGGGAGAGGTATGGGGAGGTGTGTGGGGAGGTGTGTGGGGAGAGGTATGGGGAGGTGTATGGGGAGAGGTATGGGGAGGTGTGTGGGGAGGTGTGTGGGGAGAGGTATGGGGAGGTGTATGGGAGGTGTATGGGGAGAGGTATGGGGGGGTGTGTGGGGAGGTGTATGGGGAGGTGTATGGGGAGAGGTATGGGGAGGTGTGTGGGGAGAGGTATGGGGAGGTGTATGGGAGGTGTATGGGGAGAGGTATGGGGGGGTGTGTGGGGAGGTGTATGGGGAGGTGTATGGGGAGGTGTATAGGGAGGTGTATGGGGAGGTGTGTGGGGAGGTGTGTGGGGAGAGGTATGGGGAGGTGTATAGGGAGGTGTGTGGGGGGGTGTGGGGAGGTGTATGGGGAGAGGTATGGGGAGGTGTATGGGGAGGTGTATGGGGAGGTGTATGGGGAGGTGTATAGGGAGAGGTATGGGGTGTGTGGGGAGGTGTATAGGGAGAGGTATGGGGAGAGGTATGGGAGGTGTATGGGAGGTATGTGGGGAGGTGTATAGGGAGAGGTATGGGGTGTGTGGGGAGGTGTGTGGGGAGGTGTATAGGGAGAGGTATGGGGAGAGGTATGGGAGGTGTATGGGAGGTATGTGGGGAGGTGTATAGGGAGAGGTATGGGGTGTGTGGGGAGGTGTGTGGGGAGGTGTGTGGGGAGAGGTATGGGGTGTGTGGGGAGGTGTGTGGGGAGAGGTATGGGGTGTGTGGGGAGGTGTGTGGGGAGAGGTATGGGGTGTGTGGGGAGGTGTGTGGGGAGAGGTATGGGGAGGTGTATGGGGAGGTGTATAGGGAGGTGTGTGGGGAGGTGTGTGGGGAGGTGTATGGGAGGTGTATGGGGAGAGGTGTGGGGAGGTGTGTGGGGAGGTGTATGGGGAGGTGTATAGGGAGAGGTATGGGGAGAGGTATGGGAGGTGTATGGGAGGTATGTGGGGAGGTGTATAGGGAGAGGTATGGGGTGTGTGGGGAGGTGTGTGGGGAGAGGTATGGGGTGTGTGGGGAGGTGTATAGGGAGAGGTATGGGGAGAGGTATGGGAGGTGTATGGGAGGTATGTGGGGAGGTGTATAGGGAGAGGTATGGGGTGTGTGGGGAGGTGTGTGGGGAGAGGTATGGGGTGTGTGGGGAGGTGTGTGGGGAGAGGTATGGGGTGTGTGGGGAGGTGTGTGGGGAGGTGTATAGGGAGAGGTATGGGGAGGTGTGTGGGGAGGTGTGTGGGGAGAGGTATGGGGTGTATGGGGAGAGGTATGGGGAGGTGTGTGGGGAGGTGTGTGGGGAGAGGTATGGGGTGTGTGGGGAGGTGTGTGGGGAGAGGTATGGGGTGTATGGGGAGAGGTATGGGGAGGTGTGTGGGGAGAGGTATGGGGTGTATGGGGAGAGGTATGGGGAGGTGTGTGGGGAGAGGTATGGGGTGTATGGGGAGAGGTATGGGGAGGTGTGTGGGGAGGTGTGTGGGGAGAGGTATGGGGTGTGTGGGGAGGTGTGTGGGAGAGGTATGGGGTGTATGGGGAGAGGTATGGGGAGGTGTGTGGGGAGAGGTATGGGGTGTATGGGGAGAGGTATGGGGAGGTGTGTGGGGAGGTGTGTGGGGAGAGGTATGGGGTGTATGGGGAGAGGTATGGGGAGGTGTGTGGGGAGGTGTGTGGGGAGAGGTATGGGGTGTGTGGGGAGGTGTGTGGGGAGAGGTATGGGGTGTGTGGGGAGGTGTATAGGGAGGTGTGTGGGGAGGTGTGTGGGGAGGTGTGTGGGGAGGTGTATAGGGAGAGGTATGGGGAGGTGTATGGGGGGGTGTGTGGGTGTGTGGGGAGAGGTATGGGGAGGTGTATAGGAGAGGTATGGGGAGAGGTATGGGGAGGTGTGTGGGGAGAGGTATGGGGTGTATGGGGAGAGGTATGGGGAGGTGTGTGGGGAGAGGTATGGGGTGTATGGGGAGAGGTATGGGGAGGTGTGTGGGGAGAGGTATGGGGTGTATGGGGAGAGGTATGGGGAGGTGTGTGGGGAGGTGTGTGGGGAGAGGTATGGGGTGTGTGGGGAGGTGTGTGGGGAGAGGTATGGGGTGTATGGGGAGAGGTATGGGGAGGTGTGTGGGGAGAGGTATGGGGTGTATGGGGAGAGGTATGGGGAGGTGTGTGGGGAGGTGTGTGGGGAGAGGTATGGGGTGTATGGGGAGAGGTATGGGGAGGTGTGTGGGGAGGTGTGTGGGGAGAGGTATGGGGTGTATGGGGAGAGGTATGGGGAGGTGTGTGGGGAGGTGTGTGGGGAGAGGTATGGGGTGTATGGGGAGAGGTATGGGGAGGTGTGTGGGGAGGTGTGTGGGGAGAGGTATGGGGTGTGTGGGGAGGTGTGTGGGGAGAGGTATGGGGTGTGTGGGGAGGTGTGTGGGGAGGTGTATAGGGAGAGGTATGGGGAGGTGTATGGGGGGGTGTGTGGGGGTGTGTGGGGAGAGGTATGGGGAGGTGTATAGGGAGAGGTATGGGGAGAGGTATGGGGAGGTGTGTGGGGAGGTGTGTGGGGAGAGGTATGGGGTGTGTGGGGAGATGTATAGGGAGGTGTGTGGGGAGGTGTATAGGGAGAGGTATGGGGAGGTGTGTGGGGAGGTGTATAGGGAGAGGTATGGGGAGGTGTATGGGGTCTTCACACACACCCTGCACTTGGTGTGAACAAGCCCTGATGGCAGAAGTTCCAGCATCTGATTGGATACATTTATACTGAACAATATGTTCTACATTATATTACTGATGACAAAAGTGGATATTAAAGGATTTTCTTCAGAAATTACATTTTGCTAATTTCATTGTATGCACATGGAGGAAACTGAATGGAAACAGATAACAACGATATGAACTGGAAGATTTCATTGTGCTGCTAAGGAGGACCATCCCACCATCCCTGTGCTGAGATCCCAGGTCTGTACACCCGCTGTGCCCATTATGAGAGATTTCTCCCACCATCCCTGTGTACTTGTCTACAATGTAAAGTAGTGAGTGTACAGCTTGTATAACAGTGTAAATTTGCTGTCCCCTCAAAATAACTCAACACACAGCCATTAATGTCTAAACCACTGGCAGCAAAAGTGAGTACACCCCTAAGTGAAAATGTCCAAATTGGCCCCAATTGTGTTAAATTTGGTGTTATCGCTCTCACTCTCTCATACTGGTCACTAGAAGTTCAACATGGCACCTCATGGCAAAGAACTCTCTGAGGATCTGAAAAAAAGAATTGTTGCTCTACATAAAGATGGCCTAGGCTATAAGAAGATTGCCAAGACCCTGAAACTGAGCTGCAGCACGGTGGCCAAGACCATACAGCGGTATAACAGGACAGGTTCCACTCAGAACAGGCCTCGCCATGGTCCACCAAAGAAGTTGAGGTCACGTGCTCAGCGTCATATCCAGAGGTTGTCTTTGGGAAATAGATGTATGAGTGCTGCCAGCATTGCTGCAGAGGTTGTAGGGGTGGGGGGGGGTCAGCCTGTCAGTGCTCAGACCATACGCCTCACACTGCATCAAATTGGTCTGCATGGCTGTCATCCCAGAAGGAAGCCTCTTCTAAAGATGATGCACGAGAAAGCCCGCAAACAGTTTACTGAAGACAAGCAGACTAAGGACATGGATTACTGGAACCATATCCTGTGGTCTGATGAGACCAAGATAAACTTATTTGGTTCAGATGGTGTCAAGTGTGTCTTGCATACAGTCAAGCATGGTGGTGGGAGTGTCATGGTCTGGGGCTGCATGAGTGCTGCCGGCACTGGGGGGCTACAGATCATTGAGGGAACCAAGAATGCCAACATGTACTGTGACATACTGAAGCAGAGCATGATCCCCTCCCTTCAGAGACTGGGCCGCAGGGCAGTATTCCAACATGATAACCACCCCAAACACACCTCCAAGACCACCACTGCCTTGCTAAAGAAGCTGAGGGTAAAGGTGATGGACTGGCCAAGCATGTCTTCAGACCTAAACCCTATTGATCATCTGTGGGACATCCTCAAACGGAAGGTGGAGGAGCGCAAGGTCTCTAACATCCACCAGCTCCGTGATGTCATCATGGGGGAGGGGAAGAGGACTCCAGTGACAACCTGTGAAGCTCTGGTGATCTCCATGCCCAAGAGGGTTAAGGCAGTGCTGGAAAATAATGGTGGCCACACAAAATATTGACACTTTGGGCCCAATTTGGACATTTTCACTTAGGGGTGTACTGACTTTTGTTGCCAGCGGTTTAGACATTAATGGCTGTGTGTTGAGTTATTTTGAGGGGACAGTAAATTTACACTGTTATACAATCTGTACACTCACTACTTTACATTGTAGACAAGTGTCATTTCTTCAGTGTTGTCACATGAAAAGATAGAAGAAAATTTTTTCAAAAATGTGAGGGGTGTACTCACTTTTGTGAGCTACTGTATGTATTTCCTCTGCTCCTCAGCTCCATCTAGTGGCCATAATGTGATTTTTTTTTTACTACTACCCATAATAAAAAAACATTTTACAGAAAAGAAAATACCCTATAGAACTTTCGTTTTTTCCCCCATTTTTGCGCAGAATGAATGCACATGCAGATTCTATGGAGGAGGGGCTATGCATATTTTTTTTTTCAAAAATAGAAGCCATATTCTCACAGATAAAATACAAACGCCTGAAGCTTGAAAACACATGAAAAATACATCAAACTCGACTGAATGTTACTGCTTAAGAATGAGCGCTAAAGGGGACCTGTCACATCTTTTACACCTTTTTACCTCTAGTGGTGACCTCACCTGGACAGCAGTGACATCATACGTGGAATAATGAGGCTCTAGATACAGGATGGTTCCTCCGTAACCTCATACGCCCTCGACTTTTATGGCGCAGGGTGTGTCCTTTCCATTATATTGTCTAAATGTTCAATACTAAAATATACTTTCACTAGTTTACACATTCATTAGATGGGAAAATATTTGCATGTAAAAACTGTATGTGGAAAGATGTGAAACCTTTACTTTTCCACGCCAAAAATAGCGCAGAACGCGAACTGGCCGTTCTCTTGCCAGGAAGATCATTTACATGGCTAAATGATTGCAGATCTCATTCATCGGAGTGCGGGAGCCTGGCAGCTTTCCTGCATATTAATTCATAATAAACTCGGCTTTCCCATATTTTGCAGTCACATGGAGCCTGCGAACGCTGCCCGGCATGGGAAAGTTCACGGCATCCAGAACTAGCTGGAAATAAATCTGCGGCTCTTCTCATTGTTCTTTATAAATACTTGTTGTAGTAATTGTGACCCCGAATTCAGCCAATTCTTTATTTTTACCAAGGCGGGTCCCGGGTTGGGCGGTGGGAAATGAACGCTGTTTATGTTTGGTTATAAAAGAGGCTTTACAGCTGAATCAATGAACTAGGAAAGAGAGAGAACCACTAAAACCCTTTCATCGCCTGAAACTTTTTTTTTGCACACATGTTAATGTAGGGGCATTTTCTGAAAGCAGTGGGCCTGTGTGCAAAATAAGTTGGGCCCCCTGGCCTGCAATCAAGAAAATGGAGCTGCTGACCTCTGAACTCTGCATCACTTACTACTGACCCCTGAACTCTGACCTCTGCATCACTTACTACTGACCTCTGAACTCTGCATCACTTACTACTGACCCCTGAACTCTGCATCACTTATTACTGACCCCTGAACTCTGACCTCTGCATCACTTACTACTGACCTCTGAACTCTGCATCACTTACTACTGACCCCTGAACTCTGCATCACTTATTACTGACCCCTGAACTCTGACCTCTGCATCACTTACTACTGACCCCTGAACTCTGCATTACTTACTACTGACCTCTGAACTCTGTGCCACTTACTACTGACCTCTGGACTCTGGATCACTTAATAGTGACCTCTGAACTCTGGATCACATACTAAAGACTTCTGAATTCAGCATCACTTACTATTGACTATTGACCACTTATTATATCACTACGGACCTCTGACCTCTGCACCACTTACTACTGACCTCTGAACTCTGCAATACTTACTACTGACCTCTGAACTCTGCACCACTGACCTCTGAACTCTGCACCACTTACTACTGACCACTGAATTCTACATCATTTACTACTGACCCCTGAACTCTGCATTACTTACTGCTGACCTCTGAACTCTGCACCACTTACTATTGACCTGTGAACTCTGCACAACTTACTACTGACCTCTGACCTCTGCATCACTTACTACTGACCTCTGCATCACTTACTACTGACCTCTGACCTCTGCACCACTTACTATTGACCTCTGAACTCTGCACCACTTACTATTGACCTCTGAACTCTGCACAACTTACTACTGACCTCTGACCTCTGCATCACTTACTACTGACCTCTGCATCACTTACTACTGACCTCTGACCTCTGCACAACTTACTATTGACCTCTGACCTCTGCATCACTTACTACTGACCTCTGAACTCTGCATTCCTTACTACTGACGTCTGAACTCTGCACCACTTACTACTGACCTCTGAACTCTGCATCACTTACTACTGACCCCTGACCTCTGCATCACTTACTACTGACCTCTGAACTCTGCACCACTTACTACTGACCTCTGAACTCTGCATCACTTACTACTGACCTCTGAATCACTTACTACTGACCTCTGACCTCTGCACCATTTACTATTGACCTCTGACCTCTGCATCACTTACTACTGACCTCTGACCTCTGCATCACTTACTACTGACCACTGAATTCTACATCACTTACTACTGACCTCTGAACTCTGCATCCCTTACTACTGATGTCTGAACTCTGCACCACTTACTACTGACCTCTGATTTCTGCATCACTTACTACTGACCCCTGACATCTGCATCACTTACTACTGACCTCTGAGCTCTGCACCACTTACTACTGACCTCTGAACTCTGCATCACTTACTACTGACCTCTGACCTCTGCATCACTTACTACTAACCTGAGTCACGACTGACCACTGAACTTTGCATCACAAATGACCTCTGACCTCTGATTCATGACTGACTTTTGAACTCTGCATCACCTACTACTGACCTCTGAACTCTGCGTCACTTACTACTGACCTCTGAGTAATGGCTGACCTCTGAACTCTGTGTCACTTACTACTGACCTCTGACTTGAGTCACGACTGACCTCTGAACCCTGCGTCACTTACTACTGACCTCTGAACTCTGCGTCACTTACTACTGACCTCTGAGTTACGACTGACCTCTGAATTCTGCGTCACCTACTACTGACCTCTGAGTAATGGCTGACCGCTGAACTCTGCATCATTTACTACTCACCCCTGAACTCTGTGCCACTTACTACTGACCTCTGGACTCTGTATCACTTAATAGTGACCTCTGAACTCTGGACCACATACTAAAGACTTCTGAATTCAGTGTCACTTACTATTGACCACTTACTATATCACTATGGACCTCTGAACTCTGCAACACTTACTACTGACCTCTGACCTCTGCACCACTTACTACTGACCCCTGAACTCTACCACACTTACTACTAACCTCTGAACTCTGCACTACTTACT
The DNA here is from genome assembly GCA_037953035.1 of Aquarana catesbeiana. Lineage (NCBI taxonomy): Eukaryota > Metazoa > Chordata > Amphibia > Anura > Ranidae > Aquarana > Aquarana catesbeiana. The sequence goes on from JBBHAA010002458.1 coordinate 645,826, forward strand.
ACTGACCTCTGAACTCTGCAATACTTACTACTGACCTCTGAACTCTGCACCACTGACCTCTGAACTCTGCACCACTTACTACTGACCCTTGAATTCTACATCATTTACTACTGACCCCTGAACTCTGCATTACTTACTGCTGACCTCTGAACTCTGCTTCACTTATTACTGATCTCTGAACTCTGCACCACTTACTATTGACCTCTGAACTCTGCACCACTTACTATTGACCTCTTAACTCTGGATCACTTACTACTGACCTCTAAACTCTGCACCACTTACTACTAACCTCTGAACTCTGCACAACTTACTACTGACCTCTGACCTCTGCATCACTTACTACTGACCTCTGCATCACTTACTACTGACCCCTGACCTCTGCACCACTTACTATTGACCTCTGACCTCTGCATCACTTACTACTGACCTCTGAACTCTGCATCCCTTACTACTGACGTCTGAACTCTGCACCACTTACTACTGACCTCTGAACTCTGCATCACTTACTACTGACCCCTGACCTCTGCATCACTTACTACTGACCTCTGAACTCTGCACCACTTACTACTGACCTCTGAACTCTGCATCACTTACTACTGACCTCTGACCTCTGCATCACTTACTACTGACCTCTGAATCACTTACTACTGACCTCTGACCTCTGCATCACTTACTACTGACCTCTGACCTCTGCATCACTTACTACTGACCACTGAATTCTACATCACTTACTACTGACCTCTGAACTCTGCATCCCTTACTACTGATGTCTGAACTCTGCACCACTTACTACTGACCCCTGAACTCTACCACACTTACTACTGACCTGTGAACTCTACACCACTTACTACTGCCCCCTGAACTCTGCACAACTTACTACTGACCTCTGACCTCAGCATCACTTACTACTGACCCCTGAACTCTGCATCACTTACTACTGACCTCTGACCTCTGCACCACTTACTACTGACCTCTGACCTCTACACCACTTACTACTGCCCCCTGAACTCTGCATCACTTACTACTGACCCCTGAACTCTACAACACTTACTACTGACCTCTAAACTCTGCAACACTTACTACTGACCTCTCACCTCTGCACCACTTACTACTGACCTCTGAACTCTACACCACTTACTAATGCCCCCTGAACTCTGCATCACTTACTACTGACCCCTGAACTCTGCAACACTTACTACTGACCTGTGAACTCTACACCACTTACTACTGCCCCCTGAACTCTGCATCACTTACTACTAACCCCTGAAATCTGCAACACTTACTACTTACCTGTGAACTCTACACCACTTACTAATGCCCCCTGAACTCTGCATCACTTACTACTGACCCCTGACCTCTGTACCACTTACTACTGAACTCTGAATGCTGCACCACTTACTACTGACCTCTGACCTCTACACCACTTACTACTGACCTCTGCATCCCTTACTACTGACCTCTGAACTCTGCATCACTTACTACTGACCCGGGAACTCTGCATCACTTACTACTGACCCGTGAACTCTGCATCACTTACTACTGACCCCTGAACGCTGCACCACTTACTACTGACCTCTAACCTCTGCCCCACTTACTACTGACCTCTGACCTCTGCATCACTTACTACTGACCCCTGAACTTTGGAGCACTTAATACTGACCTCTGACCTCTGCCCCACTTACTACTGACCTCTGCATCACTTACTACTGACCTCTGAACTCTGCATCACTTACTACTGACCCCTGACCTCTGCATCACTTACTACTGACCTCTGAACTCTGCACCACTTACTACTGACCTCTGAACTCTGCATCACTTACTACTGACCTCTGACCTCTGCATCACTTACTACTGACCTCTGAATCACTTACTACTGACCTCTGACCTCTGCACCATTTACTATTGACCTCTGACCTCTGCATCACTTACTACTGACCTCTAACCTCTGCATCACTTACTACTGACCACTGAATTCTACATCACTTACTACTGACCTCTGAACTCTGCATCCCTTACTACTGATGTCTGAACTCTGCACCACTTACTACTGACCCCTGAACTCTACCACACTTACTACTAACCTCTGAACTCTGCACTACTTACTACTGACCCCTGAACTCTGCAACACTTACTACTGACCTGTGAACTCTACACCACTTACTACTGCCCCCTGAACTCTGCACCACTTACTACTGACCTCTGACCTCAGCATCACTTACTACTGACCCCTGAACTCTGCATCACTTACTACTGACCTCTGACCTCTGCACCACTTACTACTGACCTCTGACCTCTACACCACTTACTACTGCCCCCTGAACTCTGCATCACTTACTACTGACCCCTGAACTCTACAACACTTACTACTGACCTCTAAACTCTGCAACACTTACTACTGACCTCTCACCTCTGCACCACTTACTACTGACCTCTGAACTCTACACCACTTACTAATGCCCCCTGAACTCTGCATCACTTACTACTGACCCCTGAACTCTACAACACTTACTACTGACCTGTGAACTCTACACCACTTACTACTGCCCCCTGAACTCTGCATCACTTACTACTAACCCCTGAAATCTGCAACACTTACTACTTACCTGTGAACTCTACACCACTTACTAATGCCCCCTGAACTCTGCATCACTTACTACTGACCCCTGACCTCTGTACCACTTACTACTGAACTCTGAATGCTGCACCACTTACTACTGACCTCTGACCTCTACACCACTTACTACTGACCTCTGCATCCCTTACTACTGACCTCTGAACTCTGCATCACTTACTACTGACCCGTGAACTCTGCATCACTTACTACTGACCCCTGAACGCTGCACCACTTACTACTGACCTCTAACCTCTGCCCCACTTACTACTGACCTCTGCATCACTTACTACTGACCCCTGAACTCTGGAGCACTTAATACTGACCTCTGACCTCTGCCCCACTTACTACTGACCTCTGACCTCTGCATCACTTACTACTGACCTCTGAACTCTGCATCACTTACTACTGACCCCTGAACTCTGTAACACTTACTACTGACCCCTGAACTCTGCATCACGTACTACTGACCCCTGAACTTTGCATCACATACTACTGACCCCTGGACTCTGCAACACTTACTTCTGACCTCTCACCTCTGCACCACTTACTAATGCCCCCTGAACTCTGCATCACTTACTACTGACCCCTGACCTCTACATAACTTACTACTGACCTCAGACTTCTGCATCACTTACTACTGACCTCTGAACTCTGCACCACTTACTACTGACCTCTGACCTCTGCACCACTTACTACTGACCTCTGAACTCTACACCACTTACTACTGCCCCCTGAACTCTGCATCACTTACTACTGACCCCTGAACTCTACAACACTTACTACTGACCTCTGAACTCTGCAACACTTACTATGACCTCTCACCTTTGCACCACTTACTACTGACCTCTGAACTCTACACCACTTACTAATGCCCCCTGAACTCTGCATCACTTACTACTGACCCCTGAACTCTGCAACACTTACTACTGACCCCTGAACTCTGCAACACTTACTACTGACCTGTGAACTCTACACCACTTACTACTGCCCCCTGAACTCTGCATCACTTACTACTAACCCCTGAACTCTGCAACACTTACTATTGACCTGTGAACTCTACACCACTTACTACTGACCTCTGACCTCTGCATCACTTACTACTGACCTCTGAACTCTGCAACACTTACTACTGACCCGTGAACTCTGCAACACTTACTACTGACCCCTGAACTCTGCATCACGTACTACTGACCCCTGAACTCTGCATCACGTACTACTGACCCCTGAACTCTGCATCATGTACTACTGATCCCTGAACTTTGCATCACGTACTACTGACCCCTGGACTCTGCAACACTTACTTCTGACCTCTCACCTCTGCACCACTTAACAATACCCCCTGAACTCTGCATCACTTACTACTGACCCCTGACCTCTACATAACCTACTACTGACCTCTGACTTCTGCATCACTTACTACTGACCTCTGAACTCTACACCACTTACTACTGACCTCTGAACTCTGCACCACTTACTACTGACCTCTGACCTCTGCATCACTTACTACTGACCCCTGAATTATGCATCGATTACTACTGACCTCTGAACTCTACACCACTTACTACTGCCCCCTGAACTCTGCATCATTTACTACTGACCCCTGAACTCTACAACACTTACTACTGACCTCTGAACTCTGCAACACTTACTACTGACCTCTCACCTCTGCACCACTTACTACTGAACTCTGAACTCTACACCACTTACTAATGCCCCCTGAACTCTGCATCAATTACTACTGACCTCTCACCTCTGCAACACTTACTACTGACCTCTCACCTCTGCACCACTTACTACTGACCTCTCACCTCTGCACCACTTACTACTGACCTCTGAACTCTGCAACACTTACTACTGACCTCTCACCTCTGCAACACTTACTACTGACCTCTCACCTCTGCACCACTTACTACTGACCTCTCACCTCTGCACCACTTACTACTGACCTCTGAACTCTGCAACACTTACTACTGACCTCTCACCTCTGCAACAATTACTACTGACCTCTGAACCCAGCATCACTTACTTCTGACCTCTGTGTCACTACTGACCCCTGAATTTGCCTCACTTACTTCTATGGATGGGCTGTAAAATTTCTGAAAATTTTCACTTAAAAATTTTTCCACCAAAAAAGAAATCTCAGTTTTGCTCACCTCTCCATCCCTCGTGCATTGAAATCAAATTTTTCTAAAACTTCAGGCTGGGTTCACAATTATGCGACTTGGATAAGAGTTTCCCTGCAACCCAATTTGCATGACAGGAGAGTGTGCCCGACTCGAGATGGAGCCGTTCACCCACCCCCGGAGGGGCCGCGGAGCGCACTGGAAAAGGGTCCTGTGCGTCTTCTGGTCCGTTTCAGGCCTGAAGTCAGGCAAAAATTCGGAGCTGATTCACACCTGAAACGGAGAACACGGACGCACCGGACCCCATGCTGTGAACTCATCACTACACCAAACTACAGAAGAAATGTTCATTTATGGACACACGTTATAATACGCCCAACAATTTCAGCCCTGTGCTGCCACCTGAAGGCCAAGTAACATAACTACAGTGCAAGCTCACGCCAAAACTATAATAGTAGAAAACTGTCCAGCAGCTCAATTAAAAATGCCTTTTTAAAGTGTAATTCCAACCTTCATTTAGTAATGGATAAAATGTAGAAGGGTTGGAGTCTCAGTCAGGCTTTGATTGCTTCAGTGGGGGATTTTCTTCCATTTTCCAGTTTTTAGCTGGGCATGTGGGAGCTACCAGCTGGCAGTGGAGGCTGGTGAAGTTTTAAGATGGAGGGCGCCAGACCCCGCCCACCCCATTTGACCCCTCCCACTTCTCATGAGCCCCACTGTCACAGACCTAGCCGGGACAGAGGCTGTTGGAGAGGACTGTATGCAAGCCTGTTGCCTTTTGATTATGGGCCCTAGCATTTGGGGGAATGGTGCTCTCTGTGAGCTGTATGCCTGGGGACCCTGGGGTTGGTGTTACTTTGGATTCAGCTCCATGTCCCCCCAAAAACACACAGACTCTGGGAACCCGTTATATGCCATATTAGAATGGTGACTGATTTATACCGTTGGGATTCGTACTGTTAAATGCTAATGTCATCAATTCTGCTATAATGTGTTTATTGTAAATAAGTCTAGTGTGGCTCTAAGAGTCTTTTCACCAATTGTTGTTTGTGTTAATTAACTGTGTGAAGCTCGGTGACCACAAGTCTGGGCGAAAGGTCATGTCTCAGTCACCTAGGCTGTATAAAGGATTAGATAATTAGCTCATGTTATTTAAGTTACAGTTGTATTGTTAGAGGAGGTTCCAACGGCATATAAAGTCTTGTAACTTTGATTCATAATAAACAGTCCATGTTAGCAGTGAAGCAAGTGTCGCCTTGTTTTCTGCTCAGAGAGGTTGGAATATCTGATATCTGTATACAGACTGGCAGGAAGTGGTATATGACGGAAGCACTCAAGCGGAGTGTGGGACGTTCCGTGACACCCACCCATTATAGAATCCACCCACTCTGTCTTCTGTAGTACATCATATAGCAGGCTGTACATTATACACTGGGCTCTGCACATCATATACCAGGCTGTACATTATACACTGGGCTCTGCACATCATATACCAGGCTGTACATTATACACAGTGCTCTGTACATCATATACCAGGCTATACATTGTACACATTGCTCTGTACATCATATACCAGGCTGTACATTATACACAGGGCTCTGCACACCATATACCAGGCTGTACATTATACACAGGGCTCTGTACATCATATACCAGGCTGTACATCATACACCGGGCTCTGTATATCATATACCAGGCTGTACATCATACACTGGGCTCTGTATATCATATACCAGGCTGTACATCATACACCGGGCTCTGTATATCATATACCAGTCTGTACATCATACACGGGGCTCTGTATATCATATACCAGCTGTACATTATACACCGGGCTCTGCACATCATATACCAGGCTGTACATTATACACAGGGCTCTGTACATCATATACCAGGCTCTACATTATACACAGGCTCTGTACATCATATACCAGGCTGTACATTATACACCGGGCTCTGCACATCATATACCAGGCTGTACATTATACACAGGGCACTGTACATCATATACCAGGTTGTACATTATACACAGTGCTCTGTACATCATATACCAGGCTGTACATTATACACAGGGCTGTGCACATCCTATACCAGGCTGTACATTATACACAGGGCTCTGTACATCATATACCAGGCTGTACATTATACATCGGGTTCTGCACATCATATACCAGGCTCTACATTATACACAGTGCTCTGTATATCATATACCAGGCTGTACATTATACACAGGGCCCTGTACATCATATACCAGGCTGTACATTATACACCGGGCTCTGTACATCATATACCAGGCTGTACACTATACACAGGGCTCTGTACATCATATACCAGGCTCTACATTATACACAGGGCTCTGCACATCATATACCAGGCTCTACATTATACACGGGGCTCTGCATATCATATACCAGGCTGTACATTATACACAGGGCTCTGTACATCATATACCAGGCTCTACATTATACACAGGGCTCTGCACATCATATACCAGGCTGTACATTATACACAGGGCTCTGCACATAATATACCAGTCTGTACATCATACACCGGGCTCTGTATATCATATACCAGCTGTACATTATACACCGGGCTCTGCACATCATATACCAGGCTGTACATTATACACAGGGCTCTGTACATCATATACCAGGCTCTACATTATACACAGGGCTCTGTACATCATATACCAGGCTGTACATTATACACAGGGCTCTGTACATCATATACCAGGCTCTACATTATACACAGGGCTCTGTACATCATATACCAGGCTGTACATTATACACAGGGCTCTGTACATCATATACCAGGCTGTACATTATACACAGGGCTCTGTACATCATATACCAGGCTGTACATTATACACCGGGCTCTGCACATCATATACCAGGCTGTACATTATACACAGGGCACTGTACATAATATACCAGGCTGTACATTATACACAGGGCTGTGCACATCCTATACCAGGCTGTACATTATACACAGGCTCTGTACATCATATACCAGGCTGTACATTATACATCGGGTTCTGCACATCATATACCAGGCTCTACATTATACACAGTGCTCTGTATATCATATACCAGGCTGTACATTATACACAGGGCTCTGTACATCATATACCAGGCTGTACATTATACATCGGGTTCTGCACATCATATACCAGGCTCTACATTATACACAGTGCTCTGTATATCATATACCAGGCTGTACATTATACACCGGGCTCTGTACATCATATACCAGGCTGTACATTATACACAGGGCTCTGTACATCATATACCAGGCTGTACATTATACACAGGGCTCTGCACATCATATACCAGGCTGTACATTATACGCAGGGCTCTGCACATCATATACCAGGCTGTACATTATACGCAGGGCTCTGTACATCATATACCAGGCTGTACATTATACACTGGGCTCTGCACATCATATACCAGGCTGTACATTTTACACAGGGCTCTGCACATCATATACCAGGCTGTACAATATACACCGGGCTCTGTACATCATATACCAGGCTGTACATTATACACCGGGCTCTGTACATCATATACCAGGCTGTACATTATACACAGGGCTCTGTACATCATATACCAGGCTGTACATTATACACCGGGCTCTGTACATCATATACCAGGCTGTACATTATACACAGGGCTCTGTACATCATATACCAGGCTCTACATTATACACAGGGCTCTGTACATCATATACCAGGCTGTACATTATACACAGGGCTCTGTACATCATATACCAGGCTGTACATTATACACAGGGCTCTGAACATCATATACCAGGCTGTACATTATACACAGGACTCTGCACATCATATACCAGGCTGTACATTATACACAGGGCTGTGCACATCATATACCAGGCTGTACATTATACACCGGGCTCTGTACATCATATACCAGGCTGTACATTATACTCCGGGCTCTGTACATCATATACCAGGCTGTACATTATACACAGGGCTCTGTACATCATATACCAGGCTGTACATTATACACAGGGCTCTGCACATCATATACCAGGCTGTACATTATACACAGGGCTCTGTACATCATATACCAGGCTGTACATTATACACAGGGCTCTGTACATCATATACCAGGCTGTACATTATACACCGGGCTCTGTACATCATATACCAGGCTGTACATTATACACAGGGCTCTGTACATCATATACCAGGCTGTACATTATACACCGGGCTCTGTACATCATATACCAGGCTGTACATTATATACTGGGCTCTGTACATCATATACCAGGCTGTACAATATACACCGGGCTCTGCACATCATAAACCAGGCTGTACATTATACACCGGGCTCTGTACATCATATACCAGGCTCTACATTATACACAGGGCTCTGCACATCATATACCAGGCTGTACATTATACACAGGGCTCTGCACATCATATACCAGGCTCTACATTATACACAGTGCTCTGTACATCATATACCAGGCTGTACATTATACACCGGGCTCTGTACATCATATACCAGGCTGTACATTATACACAGGGCTGTGTACATCATATACCAGGCTGTACATTATACACAGGGCTCTGTACATCATATACCAGGCTGTACATTATACACCGGGCTCTGTACATCATATACCAGGCTGTACATTATACACAGGGCTCTGTACATCATATACCAGGCTGTACATTATACACAGTGCTCTGTACATCACATACCAGGCTGTACATTATACACAGGGCTCTGTACATCATATACCAGGCTGTACATTATACACAGGGCCCTGTACATCATATACCAGGCTCTACATTATACACAGTGCTCTGTACATCATATACCAGGCTGTACATTATACACAGGGCTCTGTACATCATATACCAGGTTGTACATTATACACAGGGCTCTGTACATCATATACCAGGTTGTACATTATACACAGGGCTCTGTACATCATATACCAGGCTGTACATTATACACAGGGCTCTGTACATCATATACCAGGCTGTACATTATACACAGGGCTCTGTACATCATATACCAGGCTGTACATTATACACAGTGCTCTGTACATCATATACCAGGCTGTACATTATACACAGTGCTCTGTACATCATATACCAGGCTGTACATTATACACAGGGCTCTGTACATCATATACCAGGCTGTAGATTATACACAGGGCTGTGCACATCATATACCAGGCTGTACATTATACACAGTGCTCTGTACATCATATACCAGGCTCTACATTATACACAGTGCTCTGTACATCATATACCAGGTTGTACATTATACACAGTGCTCTGTACATCATATACCAGGCTGTACATTATACACAGGGCTCTGTACATCATATACCAGGCTGTAGATTATACACAGGGCTGTGCACATCATATACCAGGCTGTACATTATACACAGTGCTCTGTACATCATATACCAGGCTGTACATTATACACAGGGCTCTGTACATCATATACCAGGCTGTAGATTATACACAGGGCTCTGCACATCATATACCAGGCTGTACATTATACACAGTGCTCTGTACATCATATACCAGGCTGTACATTATACACAGGGCTCTGTACTTCATATACCAGGCTGTACATTATACACAGGGCTCTGTACTTCATATACCAGGCTGTAGATTATACACAGGGCTCTGCACATCATATACCAGGCTGTACATTATACACAGGGCTCTGTACATCATATACCAGGCTCTACATTATACACAGTGCTCTGTACATCATATACCAGGCTGTACATTATACACAGGGCCCTGTACATCATATACCAGGCTGTATATTATACACAGTGCTCTGTACATCATATACCAGGCTCTACATTATACACAGTGCTCTGTACATCATATACCAGGCTGTACATTATACACAGTGCTCTGTACATCATATACCAGGCTGTACATTATACACAGGGCTCTGTACATCATATACCAGGCTGTACTTTATACATCGGGCTCTGTACATCATATACCAGGCTGTACATTATACACAGGGCTCTGCACATCATATACCAGGCTCTACATTATACACCGGGCTCTGTACATCATATATCAGGCTGTACATTATACACCGGGCTCTGTACATCATATACCAGGCTGTACATTATACACAGGGCTCTGTACATCATATACCAAGCTCTACATTATACACAGGGCTCTGCACATCATATACCAGGCTGTAGATTATACACAGGACTCTGTACATTATACACCGGGCCCTGTACATCATATACCAGGCTCTACATTATACACAGGGCTCTGTACATCATATACCAGGCTGTACATTATACACAGGGCTCTGCACATCATTTACCAGGCTCTACATTATACACAAGGCTCTGTACATCATATACCAGGCAGTACATTATACACAGGGCTCTGCACATCATTTACCAGGCTTTACATTATACACTGGGCTCTGTACATCATATACCAGGCTGTACTTTATACACAGGGCTCTGTACATCATATACCAGGCTGTACATTATACACTGGGCTCTGTACATCATATACCAGGCTGTACATTATACACAGGGCTCTGTACATCATATACCAGGATCTACAATATACACCGGGTCCTGCACATCATATACCAGGCTCTACATTATACACAGGGCTCTGTACATCATATACCAGGCTGTACATTATACACAGGGCTCTGCACATCATATACCAGGCTCTACATTATACACAGTGCTCTGTACATCATATACCCGGCTGTACATTATACACTGGGCTCTGCACATCATATACCAGGCTGTACATTATACACAGGGCTCTGTACATCATATACCAGGCTGTACATTATACACCGGGCTCTGTACATCATATACCAGGCTGTACATTATACACAGGGCTCTGTACATCATATACCAGGCTGTACTTTATACATCGGGCTCTGTACATCATATACCAGGCTGTACATTATACACAGGGCTCTGCACATCATATACCAGGCTCTACATTATACACCGGGCTCTGTACATCATATATCAGGCTGTACATTATACACCGGGCTCTGTACATCATATACCAGGCTGTACATTATACACAGGGCTCTGTACATCATATACCAAGCTCTACATTATACACAGGGCTCTGCACATCATATACCAGGCTGTAGATTATACACAGGACTCTGTACATTATACACCGGGCCCTGTACATCATATACCAGGCTCTACATTATACACAGGGCTCTGTACATCATATACCAGGCTGTACATTATACACAGGGCTCTGCACATCATTTACCAGGCTGTACATTATACACAGGGCTCTGCACATCATTTACCAGGCTCTACATTATACACAAGGCTCTGTACGTCATATACCAGGCTGTACATTATACACAAGGCTCTGTACATCATATACCAGGCTGTACATTATACACAGGGCTCTGCACATCATTTACCAGGCTCTACATTATACACAAGGCTCTGTACGTCATATACCAGGCTGTACATTATACACAGGGCTCTGTACATCATATACCAGGCTGTAGATTATACACATGGCTCTGTACATCATATACCAGGCTGTACATTATACACAGGGCTCTGTACATCATATACTAGGCTGTACATTATATACCAGGCAATGAAGAGTATTACAAATGGATTAGAGGATCCTGCAGACTATTGCATAGTGATCAGAGAACTCTGGAGAGTATTACAAGACTGGGTTTCAGGTGTTGGTTCCACTGATTGAAGAACCTACAGAATATTGCATAGGACATATTGGGGGATGAGGGGGCTGGTATCGAGGAACTCTGCAGAGTATTACACAGATAACTTTCCTGTAGGAGGCAGGCAGCATTGCTCAGTTAACTCTGCAGAGTATTGCACAGAGCTTTCTTAAGAGGCTGGTATCCCTGATCATTGAACTCTGCAGAGTATTGCACAGGGCTGGCTATGTGGGCTGATATCAGTGATCAGAGAACTTTCTAAAGGGGCTGGTAGCACTGTTTGGAGAACTGTGCAGAGTATTGCACACAAATGGATATTGGAGACTGGTATCAATGCTTACGGTATCTGCAGAGTATTGCTCATTAAAACCATTTGCAGACTATTGTAGAGAGTATTTGGCACACAGAGTTGTCTGTAAGCACTAAACTCCTATAAGTCTGTAAGTTGTCTGTAAGTAAAAATGCGCGTTCACATGTGTTATGATGAGCCCAGTATCGTGCAATGAATGAGCCCCAAGCACTGAGTCTGACAAAATAATAATTTATTACTTATTATTAGTGGTGCTGCTGCATTCACAATGCATTGAGAGATATTTGGTATGGTAAGTAACTGTCTGAACAAAAGTTCTACAAAAAGTTAAACATGTGCTGAGCCTGAGTGAGTCTCTCCTTACTTACCTTACAGGAACAGGGAATCCGTAAGTAACCTCTATCACAAAGCTTTGAACAACACAGCTCCTGCCCGTAGTAATTAGTACGGGCGGAAGCTGATCGGCGCTTTGGATTGCGTCACAAAGGTGAAAATCCTGCAAATGAAGCGCCACGTCTGCAATCTCGTGATTGCATTGATGTGGCGCTTCCCATAGTGCACCATGTCCGGCGCCCAGACACAGTGCACTTAGTTAAAGGACATTTTTTTCTATTTTTTTTTCTTAAAGGGCCTTTTTTTTTTGGGACTACAGGAGGGGGGGAGGGGAGGCGGCGCCTTTGCGCCCCCTATGGACTGGTCGCCACTGTCAGCTGGCATACACTGTGCCAATTGTGCATAGAAACCAATCAGCTTCCAGGTTTTATTGTCAAAGTTGAATTGTACAAGCTGATTTTAGAAGCTGATTGGCTACCATGCAGAGCTGCACCAGATTATGCACTCTCCAGTTTTAATAAATCAGCCCCAATGTATCAGTTAAGTTATTACTTTGTATCATTTATGTTATTACATTGTATCCCCACTTTGTATCAGTTATGGTAATACATTGTATCAGCTGTGATTTTCAGGGATTGTACAGCTCTGAGACTAATGTACACACTATAGGAAAATCTGAAAAAAACGAAATAACAAAAATTTCCTTACGAGGAACGATCGGTATATTATCTGTCCATTATTATACTGCTTTTGACAGCTGATGTCCGAATTTCGTTTAGTGTATACAGTAATCATATGGAAACAATCAAATAGAAAACACTTAGGGATAATCAGAAGTAAAAAGCTAGTCTGTAGCTACGTTTGCCTTTGTCGTGTGACAATATTCATACGAGTTAATATCCCTCTCGGTTACATCATGATATGCACCTTCATGGATAATCGTTCGTCCAATTTTCTCATCGTGTGTACTAGGCTTTCAGACCCTTTCACTTGAGGCGGACTGCGGCTGCGATCTGCTTGCTCAGCAGGGAATCTGTCTGCTGATCCCCGCTGAGCAGGGGGACACGGACACAGGCCACTCTCCTCTATGGGTGCTGGATGTAAACGGACCAACCGTCTGTTTACACCCAACTGCCATCCAATCAGATCTCCTGGATGGAAGGGGAATCCCTATCCATCACTTTTTGGCAGATTTTCCAAATTTTCCATTATTTTTCATTTATATCACAAAAAATAAAAACCCCAGAGGTGATTGAATACCACCAAAAGAAAGCTCTATTTGTGTGAAAAAATGATATAAATGTCATTTGAGTAAAGTCTTGTATGACCGCGCAATTACCAGTTAAAGTAGTGTAGTGCTGAATAGAAAAAAAATGGCCTGGTCATGAAGGGGGGGGTTGATCTTCTGGACTGAAGTGGATAACAATACATTGTGTCAGTTATGGTAATATATCGTATTATTTATACATTGTATCACTTCGGTTATTTCTTTGTATCAGTTATGGTAATACATTGTATCAGCTGTGATTTTCAGAGATTGTACAGCTCTGAGATTCATACACTTTGCAGGGAAGTGGTGAGCCTTTGATCTAATGCAGCCGTCTCCAAACTGTGGCCCTCGGGGTGCTATTTTATACACTGACACCAATGAAGGGCACAATAGACAAGTGCGATTAATTTCGTACGAATCGAAAATTCGTACAAATTTCCATAAATTCGTACATTCGGGAGGATCCGAATTACGAATTGCTATGCTTCTGAATTTTGTACAAAATACGAAATTTCGTTTAACGAATTTCGGATCCAAATTCCTAACGAACATTCGTAATTGTCACGAAAAGTTATCAAACGAAATATGAATTCATTCTAATACGAAATGGAATGGAACAAAATGAAACAAATTTATTGACGGCGCACATGTCTAGGGCACAATTCCTCCCAATGAGACCAACGATGGGGCACGATTCCCACCAATGGCATCAACGATGGGGCACAGTTCCTCCCAATGACCCCAACAATAGGGCACAATGACACCAATGATGGGGCACAATTCCTTCCACTGACACCAACAATGGGGCTAATGACACCCATGATGGGGCACAGTTCCTCCCAATGACACCAACAATGGGGCCCAATGACACCAATGATCGGGCACAATTCCTCTTAATGACACCAACAATGAGGCTCAATTCCTCCCAATGATATCAATGGTGGAGCACAAATCCTCCCACTGTCACCAATGATGGGGCCAATGACACCAATGATGGGGCACAATTCCACCCAATGACACCAACAATGGGGCTCAATTCCTCCTAATGATATGAATGGTGGAGCACAAATCCTCCCACTGTCACCAATGATGGGAGATAGTTTACTCCCACTGATGTTGGGACATTTTGTACTCCCAATGGACACAGTTTGGCCCCTCTAAAGTCTGAAGGACAGTGAACCGGGCCCTTTGTTTAGAAGGTTTGGAGACCCATGATCTAATGGATCAATACAAATTGATTTGGAGTCTGTACAAGGAGCACCCGAATTGAACACTACACTGTCTGTACCTAAAGAGATTAAATGGTACACTGCGAGGATTTATGTACACCGCATCTTCTGTTCCTTTACCCTGAAGGGTGTTACATTATCAATGGCATATACTGTATGTTTTTATATATTCAAATTCATCTGTGAATATGTGATGAATGTCATTTTATTATATCTGGATATATGAATTTATGGATTTTTTACCAATAATATATACAGTATATCATTAATTTGTTTTTTTATTTCTTTTCATCTAGTCCTTGAGTACCGAGATAGTCCATTTTTTCTGGGGACTTTTGGGGGTTGTCTCCGGTCCTTTCTCACTGTCTGGTATGTTGAACTCATTCATGCAGCTTAGATGGGCAGATTGAGGAAATGAATGTAACATTCACACATCCTATAATATGGTAAATATTTAGATCTGCGGCTGTGTGATATAATCATATACAGGATCCACTTATACAATGCACTTTTCCAGCCACTGGCTCTAATGATGAAGATTTGGTCTGCACTATCATGATATATTGATAGATATTTACTGCAATCCCCCCAGGAGGGGGTTATTCTATTTCTATGAAAGCCTTTGTTACCCCAACACTTCATATTCCCGATATGTGGCTGCTGTACCATGTACTTGTATAAGGAAGTCTCCTGTTCTCTTTGTATTGCTTCCTTTATGTGAAATCCCTGGTGTTCCTGCCAGTCCCTCTGTTCTCCTATTAAAAAACTGGCCACACTAAGCAGAAGAGCACGGTGTGGCCAGTTCTCTAGCTATGCTGGGAACTCAGGCTGCTCTCCTCCAATGATCAGACTTGTCCTGACACCCTCCCCCTGCACAGCACTCACTGGGAAGCTCAGTGTGCTGCTGCTCTTCCTCCCCCCGGCTTTTATGTAGCTGAGAACAGAGGGAATGTGATCAAGGTGATCATTTACAACCACTTGAATGATGAGCGGTTTTAAGGTTTGTCCAGGGTCTATAGGTCATAAAGGACGTGATGGGTGACTGGAGAAGCCAGTATGAGAAGCCTTCGTAAAGCAGACCTTTTCCCCAGATTTAGAACTCAGTCTTGTGACAGACCTAACCAAGATAGGGGCTTCTGGAGAGGACTAGGAGCAAACCTCTTACCCACTGACTATGCGCCAGGGAGAGAGCAGATCATTCTCTAATGATGGACCACCACTTAAAGTGGTTGTAAACCTCCCTCAGACATTTGTACCTATAGGTGAACCTAGCATTAGGCTTACCTATAGGAACTGTAAATATCTTCTAAACGTGCGCCGTTTAGGAGATATTTCCTCTGTACTGCACTGATGATGTCATCGGTGCATGCGCTGTGAAGAAACAGCCCTCTGTGCCCTTTCTTCACTAGCAGGTGCCATGACTGGCGGCTCCCATGCGCATGCACGGGAGTGACGTCACAAGACTCCGGCCAGTCACAGAGCTGGAGTCCGCGGCCCCGGAAGGAAGAGGGGCAAACCTGGATGTGGCCTCCAGCGGGGACAGCGCGGGCTTTGTTTACAGGTAAGTGTCACATAATGTGCTAGTATGCAATGCATACTAGCACATTATGCTTTTACCTCGCAGGGAACAAAAAAATGAAGTAAAACCCATCAGGGTTTACTTCCTCTTTAATGGACACTGAGAATGTGGTTTGGATTACTTCAGTAATATTTATCCACAATATCTCCCAGGAAATATATAAAGACTATTCCTGGTTTGTTTGATTCAGAACTCAACATGTTAATTGAAAGAGCTGGTCCCATTGGTCTCTGTTCAATGTAGGAGCCGGACAGTCTGCTACTGATTTCTCCTGCTATTGTCTGAAGGTGTTCTGTGTTTATACTTATGTTAATGTGTATTCAGGGGCGGACTGACCATTGAGCCACTCGGGCACTGCCCGGGGGCCCTGAGCCACTAGGGGGCCCCATCAGGGTTGCCAGCCTCAGTAAAACCAGGGACAGTATGTAAAAATCTGTGTTTTTTTACATCTGTCTCTGAAATGTCCCTTACCGACATCCTTTTGGTCTAAAAATCCCAAGATTATAGCTGCCCCACCTCTCCAGTACCTTCTCAGTCAATGTCTGTGTATACTGTGTGTACATGTATGTGTATACTGTGTGATTGTATACTGTGTGTGTATACTGTGTGGCCCCATAATCTCTGATTGCCTGGGGGCCCCATAATCCCCTATTGCCCGGGGGCCCCATGAGTTGTCAGTCCGCCCCTGTGTGTATTGTACCTTCTGAGCTTGAAGTTGGCAAGTCTGACCTGGAACGAGACCTCCGAGTCATCTAGGTGGCTAATTAACGTAATGTTTATAGTATATTTCTGTTGTTCTAATTATATTCCTGTGTGCAGTTTGTGGTGTTAGGGTAATATGATCAAGAGGGGGGAAGTCCTCCTATGGGGTATATATTTTGTGTAAGTTTGTTCAAATAAAGGTGTTCCAGCTTTGCAGCCAAACAAGTCATGCCTAGTTCTTAGTTGCAATAGGCGGCTATAATATCTGATATTTATGTTCAGACTGGAGGAAGCAATATATTGACGGAAGCACTCAAGCGGAGTGTGGGACGTTCCGTTACAAGTCTCTCCCCCCCCCCCCCCCACCTTTACATACGTGCTTTCTATATTTTTTGTATTCCTTGTGATTTTGCTTTTTTGTTCCTCATCTAGGCAAGGTTGATACAGCCATTCTCCGCCACCCAGCTTCTTAGTATACATGTCACCCATCCCAGAAGGCTGCAGATGCTGAACTTCTTGATCCTGCCAGAAATACGGTGCCCGTGTCAATTCCTGTAAGATGAACCGAAAGCACACATAGGGTTTGATTTGGCTCCCATGGAGAGCTGCACCAGATTTTACACTCTCCAGTTTCAGTAAATAAACCACCGTGCGTTTCATCTTCCTTCTATAAACTACTAATCCCCTCGTCTCCCCCCCATAATGGGGATGAACAAAGGCAGACATGTTTGAAATCCAGAAGGACAGATTAAAGAGATGCTGAGACTAAAAAACTTTGTGCAGTGAAGGGATGAAAAGCATCAAACAGCTCGGAGGCTCACAAACAGCAAAGCTTCTCTCCTCGGGTACCCAAAAGTACCTCCACCCATAGGAATGTAATAAGGACCAACAGGATGAAAGAGAACGGCTGCTTTATAAACTTGGCGGCTCTTTTTTAATTGCTTTTATGGACACTTGTGCTGTTGATGAATGTTTATATTTATATTCATGTTTATCTGCTGTTCATTTTTACATTTACTATTATATATTTATTATGTTATTGGTTTACATACTGTATATTATTCCACTTTATGTGATCCTTTCATCCCAACAATTGTTTTTGCTATATGATTCCAATATTTAAATTTTGTTATCAAGTGACGCACTTTTAACTTGTTGTTTATATTTGTGTATATGTATTATGATATCTATGCAATCATATATTATGATACAGAATTCTTCCTTTATGATAATATTTAATATTTATCTTGTAGCCCTAAAAAAAAACAAAAAACCTTGGCTGTTTTCTACAACCAATTTTTGAAAATATTTTGACCTCTTTCCGGCTGCAATAACACCCGGGCGGGCGTCTTGAATTGTGGGCAGATTTGCCGTGATTCTGCTTGCGATATCAAAATGCCCAGGCGTGAATGACAAACCGCACAACGCACGTTTCACGGCGCGGCTCAGCCGCGATTATCCATGGAAAACCGCATCGCATGAAGCATGTCGCCCCCAAAAGAAGCCCCTGAACCTTTTTTTTTTTTGCCCAACAAGCTGCGCGGGATGCGGTTTGCTGCGATTGCAGCGCGATTTATCGCGGGACAACCACGGCAGAACCGCGCCACTTATACATGGCATCTGAAATGTGCGATTTGTCAATCACATCTGGGCGTTTTGAGATCATGAGCAGAATCACGCCAAATCTGCCCACGATTCAACACGCCCAGATGTTCCTAATTCCTATAGAGATCAGGAGTGGTGGCTCGTGTTTTTTTTTCTTTTTGGGGGGGCAGCAATAAACCAACCCCCCCCCCCCAGTGGCCAGCGGCACCCCCCGCCCGCCCCCACTATCTGCCCAGCACTTAGCCCATCTTAGCGATGGTCTGTGGGTCAGGCAGCAGGTGATGGAGCAGGAAAGCCATGTCCCAGGCAGCGGCTCCTGTGTCCTCTTCTCTCTTCCTCCTGGGTGCCCAATAGGATCTCCTGTCCTTTCAGCCAATCGGGTGATGGGTGTCAGACCCGCTTCCTGATTGGCTGGGAGGATAGGGGGCCAGATGCATGGATGGGGGGAGGGGGGCGTGCGCCCCTTATGGACAGACCGCCACTGTCAGCTGCATCAAAAATGTGGTATTGCTTTTTGAGTTTTAAGGAAAAAAATACCACCTATGGCCACTAGATGGAGCTGAAGATTAATCTATTAAAGTATAACTAAAGAGAAAACTTCATATTGGATAGAGTGGAGAGGGATTAGAGCCCCTGTCAGGTTATTATTGATGTCTGTACCCCTGTTAAGGAGATTTCCCCTCTCTATTTGTACTGTTTATCACTGAAAGTGAAAGTAAAAGAAAATCCCAAATGTTGGGTTGTCCCCAGAAAGGTAATAGGGGGGAAATCTTCCAATGGGGGGGGGGGGGGTGACTAAAGTGGTCCTGCAGGACGGATGAAGGAGGAGGAACCAACCAAAACTTTTCACCGGGATACTACACTTAGCTGGCGCTTCCTTCCTTTTTTTTTCCCTCTCTCCCATTAAATCACTCGCTCAGGGGCAGGAGAGAGAAGGGAGAGAGGGGACCTCAGTCACAGACAGGGGATGGATGGTGAGCTCACTCATCTGGGGATGGAAGCTCGGGCATCTGCACCTTTCATCCACCATGTGTCTGTGCTGTGTACAGGCAGCCTATGTTATGCTATGGGGGGTGCAGCCGATGTATGAACACAGCCTTATGTTATAATTTGACGGGTGTGTGGGTGCAGATGTGTGGCCCTGAACACAGACGGCATGCATGCCGGGCCAATCACCCGTACCTACACACCTGTCCAATTAGGACCTGTGGCTGCATTCGTAGAGCCGCTCCGTCCCCATAGACCAGGGGTCTCCGCACGTTCTAAAAACAGGTCTAGTTTACTGTCCTTCAGACATTAGGGGGGTCTGGACTGTGGTCCCCCAGAAGTAGAAAGTGCCCCAGCGTCAGTGGAGGTAAAAAAAGACATAGCACCTCTGGTCAGTAAAAGAGGGAATAGTGCCCCATCATTGGTATCAGTGGGAGGAATAGTGCCCCATCATTGGTATCAGTGGGAGGAATAGTGCCCCATCATTGGTATCAGTGGGCGGAATAGTGCCCCATCATTGGTATCAGTGGGAGGAATAGTGCCCCATCATTGGTGTCAGTGGGAGGAATAGTGCCCCATCATTGGTTTCAGTGGGAGGAATAGCGCCCCATCATTGGTATCAGTGGGAGAAATAGTGCCCCATCATTGGTTTCAGTGGGAGAAATAGTGCCCCATCATTGGTATCAGTGGGAGAAATAGTGCCCCATCATTGGTTTCAGTGGGAGGAATAGCGCCCCATCATTGGTATCAGTGGAAGAAATAGTGCCCCATCATTGGTGTCAGTGGGAGGAATGGTGCCCCATCATTGGTATCAGTGGAAGAAATAGTGCCCCATCATTGGTGTCAGTGGGAGGAATAGCGCCCCATCATTGGTATCAGTGGGAGAAATAGTGCCCCATCATTGGTGTCAGTAGGAGGAATAGTGCCCCATCATTGGTGTCAGTGGGATGAATAGTGCCCCATCATTGGTGTCAGTAGGAGGAATAGTGCCCCATCATTGGTATCAGTGGAAGGAATAGTGCCCCATCATTGGTATCAGTGGGAGAAATAGTGCCCCATCATTGGTATCAGTGGGAGGAATAGCGCCCCATCATTGGTGTCAGCGGGAGGAATAGTGCCCCATCATTGGTATCAGTGGGAGGAATAGTGCCCCATCATTGGTATCAGTGGGAGGAATAGCGCCCCATCATTGGTGTCAGTGAGAGGAATAGTGCCACATCATTGGTATCAGTGGGAGGAATAGTGCCCCATCATTGGTATCAGTGGGAGGAATAGTGTCCCATCATTGGTATCAGTGGAAGGAATAGTGCCCCATCATTGGTATCAGTGGGAGGAATAGTGCCCCATCATTGATATCAGTGGGAGGAATAGTGCCCCATCATTGGTATCAGTGGAAGGAATAGTGCCCCATCATTGGTATCAGTGGGAGGAATAGTGCCCCATCATTGGTATCAGTGGAAGGAATAGTGTCCCATCATTGGTGTCAGTGGGAGGAATAGTGCCCCATCATTGGTGTCAGTGGGAGGAACATTTTCTTTTACATTTTTATTTTATTTTATTTTTACCCTTTTGGGGGTCTTTGGTGAGACGTACCCCTGATGTCTCACTTTAGAGACAAAGAAAAGGACCAATGACAGAGATTCCCCGGTCCCTTTCTCTGCAGCCTCAGGACATTGAATGAATGCAGTAGAGGAGGGAAGCCGGAAGTGTTGGGGGAGGGGACAAATGGGGATTGGCATGGCCGCAGTGGCACATGGGGGTGGGGGGTCAGAAATCAGAGAGACTGGGGAAGGGGTCAGGGGCACCGGGTACAGACCCTGTAGATTCAGCCAGTGGGAGAGGAGAGGAGGGAAGCCGGAGGTGCGGGGGGGGGGGGCAGAGAGATTGGAGAGGCGGGGGAGGCTCAAAGGGGGCCAGAAATCAGAGAGTGGTGGAAGTGGCACAAGGGGGGGCCAGAAATCAGAGAGTGGTGGAAGTGGCACACAGGGGGGGGGGGGGCAGAAATCAGAGAGTGGTGGAAGTGGCACACAGGGGGGGGCAGAAATCAGAGAGGCAGAGGAGTGGGTCAGGGGCGCTGGGTGCAGACCCTGTAGATTCCCCTGCAGGAGAGGAGAGGAGGGAAGCTGGCAGCGTTGGGGGACACACACACAGGGATTGGAGTGGTGGCAATGGCACACTGGGGGGGGGGCAGGAATCAGAGAGGCGGGGGAGGGGGTCAGGGGTGCAGACCATGTAGATTCCCCTTCAGTGCAGCCGGCAGGAGAGGAGGGAAGCCGGAAGTGCTGGAGGAGGGGACAAATGGGGGATTGGCATGGCGGCAGTGGGTCAGAGGGGGGCAGAAATCTGAGAGGCGGGGGAGGGGGTCAGGGCGCTGAGTGCAGACCATGTACATTCCCCTGCAGTGGAGCTGGCGGGAGAGGAGAGGAGGGAAGTTGGAAGTGCAGGGGGAGGGGGAACACACAGGGATTGGAGTGGCGGTGGTGGCACACGGGGGGGGGGGGGGCAGGAATCAGAGATGCTGAGGAGGGGGTCAGGGGTGCTGGGTGCAGACCATGTAGATTCCCCTGCAGGGGAGGAGAGGAGGGAAGCCGGAAGTGCTGGGAGGGAGGGGGCACACAGGGATTGGAGTGGCGGTGGTGGCACACGGGGGGGGGGCAGGAATCAGAGAGGCGGGGGAGGGGGTCAGGGGTGTAGATTCCCCTTCAGTGTATCCGGCAGGAGAGGAGAGGAGGGAAGTCGGATGTTCTGGGGGAGGGGACAAGCGGGGATTGGGGTGGCGGCAGGGGCAAACGGGGGGCGTAAATCAGAGAGGGGGTCAGGGGCGCTGGGTGCAGACCCTGTAGATTCCCCTTCTGCTGGGAGAGGAGAGGGGGGAAGCCGGAAACGCTGCGGGGGATGGGATATGTCCAGGTTTCAGGCAGTCTGCAACCCGGACACATGATTCAAAACCCGGACCGTTTAATTTGCTCCGTGAATCGATCCATCATGGCGGCATCGTGTGTACGGCCCTGAGCGCTGTACTTCTGTTGTGTTGAGGTGAGCGGTCGGGGGGCGGTAAACACATAGCCGCCCGTGTAAACGGACCGCTCTGCAAACTGTTGGCGCGATATAAATCCTGTATAATAATAATAATAATAATACTGCGAGCGGACTCATAACCACGCCCAGTATTCAGCGCTGTGTAGCCACACCCACTGCGCACAACATGTTATCCCTTCTTATGAAAGGGGAGAATAGCAGATAATGGGACCCGGATAATGGAGGACCCCCCAGTCCTGTCACACACTGATCATGTGACCTCTGTGACCACTCACTACACTTTATTGTGCGCAGGGGGGTCACCCAGCTCTGAGGAGAGGGGAAAACCGGATATAAACTACATCTCCCAGGATGCTTTGCGAAAAGGGGCCTGAAGAAGCTGTCTATAGTAGTGCCTGTAAGGATCGGGAGGGAAAGTCCGCGACGGGAAAGGAGTTTTGCGGCTGGTAATGAAGGCGGTGGGTGCGGAGTAGGCGGGGGAGCGGTGCGCTCAGGAGAGAGTGTGACCCGTGTGAGACAGGCAGAGGTGAGGACAGCCCGCAGGCTTGAAGGACCCCGGGAGGAGAGAGCGAGGGGAAGAATCACCTCAACCGGGGCCGGTATGGAGGAGACCGGGGAGGGGGCGGGGCTAGGCTGAGACCGGGGGGGAGGGGCCAGGCTGAGGTGACACCGGGGTAAGGAGGGGGCGGTCATTCAAAGAGGGCCCCAGACATCCCCTGAGTCCATAGAGGGCCCCTACACCCCCCTGAGTCCATAGAGGGGCCCCTACACCCCCCTGATCCCATAGAGGGGCCCCCTACACCCCCCTGATCCCATAGAGGGGCCCCTACACCCCCCTGAGCCCATAGAGGGGCCCCTAAACCCCCCTGAGCCCATAGAGGGGCCCCAGACACCCCCCTGAGTCCATAGAGGGGCCCCTACACCCCCCTGATCCCATAGAGGGGCCCCTACACCCCCCTGAGTCCATAGAGGGGCCCCTACACCCCCCTGAGTCCATAGAGGGGCCCCTACACCCCCCTGAGTCCATAGAGGGGCCCCTACACCCCCCTGATCCCATAGAGGGGCCCCTACACCCCCCTGAGCCCATAGAGGGGCCCCTACACCCCCCTGAGTCCATAGAGGGGCCCCTAAACCCCCCTGAGCCCATAGAGGGCCCCTACACCCCCCTGATCCCATAGAGGGGCCCCTACACCCCCCTGAGTCCATAGAGGGGGCCCCTACACCCCCCTGAGTCCATAGAGGGGGCCCCTACACCCCCCTGAGCCCATAGAGGGGGCCCCTACACCCCCCTGAGTCCATAGAGGGGGCCCCTACACCCCCCTGAGTCCATAGAGGGGGCCCTACACCCCCCTGAGGCCATAGAGGGGCCCCTACACCCCCCTGAGGCCATAGAGGGGCCCCTACACCCCCCTGAGGCCACATAGAGGGGCCCCTACACCCCCTGAGTCCATAGAGGGGCCCCCTACACCCCCCTGAGTCCATAGAGGGGGCCCCTACGCCCCCCTGAGCCCATAGAGGGGGCCCCTACACCCCCCTGAGTCCATAGAGGGGGCCCCTACACCCCCCTGAGTCCATAGAGGGGGCCCCTACACCCCCCTGAGTCCATAGAGGGGGCCCCTACACCCCCCTGAGTCCATAGAGGGGGCCCCTACACCCCCCTGAGCCCATAGAGGGGGCCCCTACACCCCCCTGAGCCCATAGAGGGGGCCCCTACACCCCCCTGAGTCCATAGAGGGGGCCCCTACACCCCCCTGAGTCCATAGAGGGGGCCCCTACACCCCCCTGAGTCCATAGAGGGGGCCCCTACACCCCCCTGAGTCCATAGAGGGGGCCCCTACACCCCCCTGAGTTCCATAGAGGGGGCCCCCTACACCCCCCTGAGTCCATAGAGGGGGCCCCCTACACCCCCCTGAGTCCATAGAGGGGGCCCCCTACACCCCCCTGAGTCCATAGAGGGGGCCCCCTACACCCCCCTGAGTCCATAGAGGGGGCCCCCTACACCCCCCTGAGTCCATAGAGGGGGGCCCCTACACCCCCCTGAGTCCATAGAGGGGGGCCCCTACACCCCCTGAGTCCATAGAGGGGGCCCCCTACACCCCCCTGAGTCCATAGAGGGGGCCCCCTACACCCCCCTGAGTCCATAGAGGGGGCCCCCTACACCCCCCTGAGTCCATAGAGGGGCCCCCTACACCCCCCTGAGTCCATAGAGGGGCTCATGGAGGGGGAACAGAATAAGGGGACGGGGCCCTTATATCCCCCCCCAGAGGGACCCCTCATATCACCCCCTCTCTTCATTTTTGGACCCCTTATATCACCCTCTCCCCCCGCACATCACACACTTACCCCATAGAGGGAACTATACGGCCCCCATTGCCTAAAATGTGATGTTGCTCTGTGTAGATGAACATAGACTGAGGGGGATGGGATTATGGATTGTAGGGTCAGGTGTCAGTGTTGGGGGGCCCTCTTATTGGAAGGTGTCAGTGTTGGGGGGCCCTCTTATTGGAAGGTGTCAGTGTTGGGGGGCCCTCTTATTGGAAGGTGTCAGTGTTGGGGGGCCCTCTTATTGGAAGGTGTCAGTGTTGGGGGGCCCTCTTATTGGAAGGTGTCAGAGTTGGGGGGTGTCAGTGTTGGGGGGGGCTGTTATTGGAAGGTGTCAGAGTTGGGGGGGGCTGTTGTTGGGGGGTGTCAGTGTTTTGGGGGGGCTTTTATTGGAAGGTGTCAGTGTTGGGGGGTTTCAGTGTTGAGGGGGCTGTTATTGGAAGGTGTCAGAGTTGAGGGGTGTCAGTTTTTTGGGGGGCTTTTATTGGAAGGTGTCAGTGTTGGGGGGTGTCAGTGTTGGGGGGGCTGTTATTGGAAGGTGTCAGTGTTGGGGGGGCTGTTATTGGAAGGTGTCAGTGTTGGGGGGTTTCAGTGTGGGGGGGCTGTTATTGGAAGGTGTCAGAGTTGGGGGGGTGTCAGTGTTGGGGGACCTGTTATTGGAAGGTGTCAGTGTTGGGGGGGCTGTTAGTGGAAGGTGTCAGTGGGGGGTGTCAGTGTTGGGGGGGCTGTTATTGGAAGGTGTCAGAGTTGGGGGGTGTCAGTGTTGGGGGGCCTGTTATTGGAAGGTGTCAGTGTTGGGGGGCCTGTTATTGGAAGGTGTCAGTGTTGGGGGGGCTGTTAGTGGAAGGTGTCAGAGTTGGGGGGGCTGTTACTGGAAGGTGTCAGAGTTGGGGGGTGTCAGTGTTGGGGGGGCTGTTATTGGAAGGTGTCAGAGTTGGGGGGGGTGTCAGTGTTTGGGGGGCTGTTATTGGAAGGTGTCAGAGTTGGGGGGGAGGTGTCAGTGTTGAGAGGGAGGGGCTGTTATCAGAAGGTGTCAGTATTGGGGGGCTGTTATTGGAAGGTGTCAGTGTTGGGGGGCCCTCTTATTGGAAGGTGTCAGAGTTGGGGGGTGTCAGTGTTGGGGGGGCTGTTATTGGAAGGTGTCAGAGTTTGGGGGTGTCAGTGTTGGGGGGGGGCTGTTATTGGAAGGTGTCAGAGTTTGGGGGTGTCAGTGTTGGGGGGGGCTGTTATTGGAAGGTGTCAGTCGGGGGGTGTCAGTGTTGGGGGGGCTGTTATTGGAAGGTGTCAGTTGGGGGGGCTGTTATTGGTAGGTGTCAGAGTTTGGGGGGGCTGTTATTGGAAGGTGTCAGAGTTGGGGGGTGTCAGTGTTGGGGGGGGGGGGCTGTTACTGGAAGGTGTCAGTCGGGGGGTGTCAGTGTTGGAGGGGGCTGTTATTGGAAGGTGTCAGTGTTGGGGGGCTTTTATTGGAAGGTGTCAGTGTTGGGGGGGCTGTTATTGGAAGGTGTCAGTTGGGGGGGCTGTTATTGATAGGTGTCAGAGTTTGGGGGGGGCTGTTATTGAAAGGTGTCAGAGTTGGGGGGTGTCAGTGTTGGGGGGGCTGTTATTGGAAGGTGTCAGAGTTGGGGGGTGTCAGTGTTGGGGGGGCTGTTATTGGAAGGTGTCAGTGTTGGGGGGCCCTCTTATTGGAAGGTGTCAGAGTTGGGGGGTGTCAGTGTTGGGGGGGGGCTGTTACTGGAAGGTGTCAGTCAGGGGGTGTCAGTGTTGGGGGGGGCTGTTATTGGAAGGTGACAGTTGGGAGGGCTGTTCCTGGAAGGTGTCAGTGTTGGGGGGGCTGTTATTGGAAGGTGTCAGTTGGGGGGGCTGTTATTGGAAGGTTTCAGAGTTTGGGGGTGTCAGTATTGGGGGGGGGGTTGTTATTGGAAGGTGTCAGTTGGGGGGGGGGCTGTTATTGAAAGGTGTCAGAGTTGGGGGGTGTCAGTGTTGGGGGGGCTGTTATTGGAAGGTGTCAGTGTTGGGGGGCCCTCTTATTGGAAGGTGTCAGAGTTGGGGGGTGTCAGTGTTGGGGGGGCTGTTACTGGAAGGTGTCAGTCAGGGGGTGTCAGTGTTGGGGGGGCTGTTATTGGAAGGTGTCAGTTGGGGGGGCTGTTATTGGAAGGTGTCAGAGTTTGGGGGTGTAAGTATTGGGGGGGGCTGTTATTGGAAGGTGTCAGTGTTTGGGGTGTTAGTGTTGGGGGGCCCTCTTATTGGAAGGCGTCAGAGTTGGGGGGTGTCAGTGTTGGGTGGGGCTGTTATTGGAAGGTGTCAGAGTTGGGGCGGGCTGTTATCAGAAGGTGTCAGAGTTGGGGCGGGCTGTTATCAGAAGGTGTCAGTGTTGGGGGGGGGTGTCAGTGTTGGGGGAGGGGGGTGTCAGTGTTGAGGGGGGGCCCTGTTATCAGAAGGTGTCAGTGTTGGGGGGGGTGTCAGTGTTGGGGGGGGGGGTTGTCAGTGTTGGGGGGGGTTGTCAGTGTTGGGGGGGGTTGTCAGTGTTGAGGGGGGTTGTCAGTGTTGAGGGGGGGGCCCTGTTATCAGAGGGTGTCAGTGTTGGGGGGGTGTCAGTGTTGGGGGGGGGGCGTCAGTGTTGGGGGGGGGGGTGTCAGAGTTGGGGGGGGTGTCAGTGTTGAGGGGGGTGTTATCAGAAGGTGTCGGTGTTGGGGGGGGTGTGTCGGTGTTGGGGGGGGGGTGTCGGGGGTGGTGTCGGTGTTGGGGGGGTGTCAGAGTTGGGGGGGTGTCAGTGTTGAGGGGGGTGTTATCAGAGGGTGTCGGTGTTGGGGGGTGTGTCGGTGTTGGGGGGTGTGTCGGTGTTGGGGGGTGTCGGTGTTGGGGGGTGTCGGTGTTGGGGGGTGTCGGTGTTGGGGGGTGTCGGTGTTGGGGGGTGTCGGTGTTGGGGGGGTGTCAGAGTTGGGGGGGGTGTCAGAGTTGGGGGGGTGTCAGTGTTGAGGGGGGTGTTATCAGAGGGTGTCGGTGTTGGGGGGTGTGTCGGTGTTGGGGGGTGTGTCGGTGTTGGGGGGGTGTCGGTGTTGGGGGGGTGTCGGTGTTGGGGGGGTGTCGGTGTTGGGGGGGTGTCGGTGTTGGGGGGGTGTCGGTGTTGGGGGGGTGTCGGTGTTGGGGGGGTGTCAGAGTTGGGGGGGGTGTCAGTGTTGAGGGGGGTGTTATCAGAAGGTGTCGCTGTTGGGGGGGGTGTCGGTGTTGGGGGGTGTCAGAGTTGGGGGGGTGTCAGTGTTGAGGGGGGTGTTATCAGAGGGTGTCAGTGTTGGGGGGGGTGTCGGTGTTGGGGGGGGTGTTATCAGAGGGTGTCAGTGTTGAGGGGGAGTGTCAGTGTTGGGGGGGTGTTATCAGAGGGTGTCAGAGTTGGGGGGGGGTGTCAGAGTTGGGGGGGGGGTGTCAGTGTTGAGGGGGGGGGGCTGTTATCAGAAGGTGTCAGTGTTGGGGGGGTGTCAGTGTTGGGGGGGTGTTATCAGAAGGTGTCAGTGTTGGGGGGGTGTCAGTGTTGGGGGGGTGTCAGTGTTGGGGGGTGTCAGAGTTGGGGGGGGGGTGTCAGTGTTGGGGGGGGTGTCGGTGTTGGGGGTGTCAGAGTTGGGGGGGGGGTGTCAGTGTTGAGGGGGGGCTGTTATCAGAAGGTGTCAGTGTTGGGGGGGGTGTCAGTGTTGAGGGGGGGGTGTCAGTGTTGGGGGGCTGTTATCAGAGGGTGTCAGTGTTGGGGGGGGGTGTCAGTGTTGGGGGGGGGGTGTCAGTGTTGGGGGGGGGGTGTCAGTGTTGGGGGGGGGGGGTGTCAGTGTTGGGGGGGTGTTATCAGAGGGTGTCAGTGTTGGGGGGGGTGTCAGTGTTGAGGGGGGGGTGTCAGTGTTGGGGGGGTGTTATCAGAAGGTGTCAGTGTTGGGGGGGGTGTCAGTGTTGGGGGGGGTGTCAGTGTTGGGGGGGGTGTTATCAGAGGGTGTCAGTGTTGGGGGGGGTGTCAGTGTTGGGGGGTGTTATCAGAGGGTGTCAGTGTTGGGGGGGTGTTATCAGAGGGTGTCAGTGTTGGGGGGGGTGTCAGTGTTGGGGGGGGGTGTCAGTGTTGGGGGGGTGTTATCAGAAGGTGTCACCCTGACGTTGATTTGTTGGCTGGTTTCAGGTGTGGATCGGAGGATCGCTCTCCCTTCGCTGTCACATGTTCTTCCCGTCGCTGCGATCAGCTGGGAGGTGACTGCTCCCCCCCCTCCCCCTCCCTCCAGAGCTCCACATCACAGCTGCACAGGATGAGAGGAGCCGGTCCCCCCGCACGCTGCAGCCGTCTGAGATGAAGGGAAGATCCACCATGTGCTGAATCACCTTCACCCCCTTCTTCTGGGTCCACAGACCAGCCCCCCCCCTACACCCCCCCCTCCCCCCCTCCCGGCAGCCATGGAGCGAAGGAACGAATCGCAGAGCCTGGACTTCACCATGGACAATGTAGAGAAAGTAAGTGCCTGTCCTCTGCTGTGTACACCCCCCCCCCCCCGGTCCCTCCGCAGCATCCCCCATCCTGTGCTGTCCTGTATCAATGATGTGACTCCTTTTATCCCCGGGGGGGGGGGGGGGGGGGCGCACGGTATGTCAGCGGGATCTCCGTCTCCGTACACCATCCGTGCTCTGCAGCCTGCGGAGCAATGCTGTGCACAGCTGTGCCTGGTTCTGCCACTGTCATAGGGGGGGGAGGGGGGGGGGATGGGTTCCTCGCTTGTCATATTTCAAGGGCTGTACGCATTTTGCTTTGTTATAATCCTGACTTGCGCTCGTTTACATCTTAATATGGGAACAAATGACACCGCGGGGATCCGCCGCTGCTAATCCGCTTCTGATATTTATCAAGGTTTCAGGTGCCGGGAGCCATCTAATCGATCGTCTTTAATAGAGCTCAGTGTTTGGGTGCAATGGGGGAGGGGGAGGTTATACTCTGTATCCTTGTAGTGTTTGCAGGTAATTAAATATTGCTTCGTTACCATCTCCGTAGGGAATTATTTATAATATCACCTGAAATTAAAGGTCCGCTGCGGGCAAACGACTGAATATATTGGGAGCCGCTTATAGGTGCCGATATATTAACCACTTCCAGACCGGGCCGATTCTGCCATTCCTCACCTACATGTCAAAATCAACATTTTTTTGCTAAAAATAACTCACAACCCCCAAATATATATATATCTCCCACAGTATCTCACTAAAGTAAGTACACCCCTCAGTCACATTTGTGTAAATCTTTTCTTCTATCTTTTCATGTGACAACACTGAAGAAATGACACTTGTCTACAATGTAAAGTAGTGAGTGTACAGCTTGTATAACAGTGTAAATTTGCTGTCCCCTCAAAATAACTCAACACACAGCCATTAATGTCTAAACCGCTGGCAACAAAAGTCAGTACACCCCTAAGTGAAAATGTCCAAATTGGGTCCCATTAGCCATTTTCCCTCCCCGGTGTCATGTGACTCGTTGGTGTTACAAGGTCTCAGGTGTGAATGGGGAGCAGGTGTGTTAAATTTGGTGTTATCGCTCTCACTCTCTCATACTGGTCACTGGAAGTACAACATGGCACCTCATGGCAAAGAACTCTCTGAGGATCTGAAAAAAAAAGAATTGTTGCTCTACATAAAGATGGCCTAGGCCAGTGATGGCGAACCTTGGCACCCCTGATGTTTTGGAACTACATTTCCCATGATGCTCCACCATACTGCAGAGTGCAAGAGCATCATGGGAAATGTAGTTCCAAAACATCTGGAGTGCCAAGGTTCGCCATCACTGGCCTAGACTATAAGAAGATTGCCAAGACCCTGAAACTGATCTGCAGCACGGTGGCCAAGACCATACAGCGGTATAACAGGACAGGTTGCACTCAAACAGGCCTCCCCATGGTCCACCAAAGAAGTTGAGGTCACGTGCTCAGCGTCATATCCAGAGGTTGTCTTTGGGAAATAGACGTATGAGTGCTGCCAGCATTGCTGCAGAGGTTGTAGGGGTGGGGGGTCAGCCTGTCAGTGCTCAGACCATACGCCGCACACTGCATCAAATTGGTCTGCATGGCTGTCATCCCAGAAGGAAGCCTCTTCTAAAGATGATGTACAAGAAAGACCACAAATAGTTTACTGAAGACAAGCAGACTAAGGACATGGATTACTGGAACCATGTCCTGTGGTCTGATGAGACCAAGATAAACGTATTTGGTTCAGATGGTGACAAGCGTGTGTGGGGGCAACCAGGTGAGGAGGACAAAGACAAGTGTGTCTTGTCTACATTCAAGCATGGTGGTGGGAGTGTCATGGTCTGGGTCTGCATGAGTGCTGCCGGCACTGGGGAGCTACAGATCATTGAGGGAACCATGAATGCCAACATGTACTGTGACCTACTGAAGCAGAGCATGATCCCCTCCCTTCAGAGACTGGGCCGCAGGGCAGTATTCCAACATGATAACCACCCCAAACACACCTCCAAGACCACCACTGCCTTGCTAAAGAAGCTGAGGGTAAAGGTGATGGACTGGCCAAGCATGTCTCCAGACCTAAACCCTATTGATCATCTGTGAACTCCATGCCCAAGAGCAGGGGTCTTCAAACTTTTTAAACGAAAGGCCAATTTATTGTCCTTCAGGCTTTAGGGGGGCCGGACTGTGGCCAGTGGTAGTAGAAAATGTCCTGGTGTCAGTGGGAGGAATAGTGCTCCAAAAGCCAGATAAAGGCAGGAAAAAGGGCTGCATCTGGGCCACAATTTGGAGACCACTGCCCAAGAGGGTTAAGGCAGTGCTCGAAAATAATGGTGGCCACACAAAATATTGACACTTTGGGCCCTATTTGGAAATTTTCACTTTTGTTGCCAGCGGTTTAGACATTAATGGCTGTGTGTTGAGTTATTTTCAGGGGACAGCAAATTTACACTGTTATACAAGCTGTACACTCACTACTTTACATTGTAGACAAAGTGTCATTTCTTCAGTGTTGTCACATGAAAAGATAGAAGAAAATATTTACAATAATGTGAGGGGTGTACTAACTTTAGTGAGATACTGTATATACAGTGGGGAAAATAAGTATTTGATCCCCAAGCAAAACATGACTTAGTAGTTGGTGGAGAAACCCTTGTTGGTGATCACAGAGGTGAGATGTTTCTTGTAGGTGGTGATCAGGTTTGCACACATCTCAGGAGGGATTTTGGTCCACTCTTCTTTACAGATCTTCTCTAAATCCTTAAGATTTCTTGGCTGTCGCTTGGCAACTCTAAGTTTTAGCTCTTCCATACATTTTCTATAGGATTAAGGTCTGGAGACTGGCTAGGCCACTCCATGACCTTAATGTGCTTCTTTTTGAGCCCCTCCTTTGTTGCCTTGGCGGTATGTTTTGGGTCATTGTCATGCAGAAAGACCCATCCATGACCCATCTTCAGTGTTCTGGCTGAGGGGAGAAGGTTCTCATCCAAGATTTTACAATACATGGCCCCGTCCATTGGTCCCTCAATGCGGTAAAGTTGCTCTGTACCTTTTAAAAGAGAAACCGCTCCAAAGTATATGTTTCCACCTCCATGCTTGACTGTAGGGATGATATTCTTAGGGTCATAGTCAGCATTTTTCTTCCTCCAAACACGGCGAGTTGAGTTGATGCCAAAAGAGCTCAATTTTGCTCTCATCTGACCACAGCACTTTCTTCCAATCCTTCTCTGAATCATTTAGATGTTCATTGGCCTGACTGTACATGTGTCTTCCTGAGGAGGGGGACCTTGCGGGTGCTGCAGGATTTCAATCCATGGCGGTGTATTGTGTTACCAATGGTTTGTTCGGTGACTGTGGTCCCAACTGCCTTGAGATCATTCACAAGTTCCTCCTGTGTAGTTCTGGGCTGATCCCTCACTTTTCTCATGACCATCCTAACCCCATGAGGCAAAATCTTGCATGGAGCTCCAGACCGAGGGCGATTGATGGTTATTTTGTATTTCTTCCATTTGCGAATGATCTCTCCAACAGTTGTCTCCTTCTCACCAAGCTTCTTGCTGATGGTCTTGTAGCCCATTCCAGCCTTGTGCAGGTCTACAATCTTCTCCCTGACGTCCTCTGACAGCTCTTTGGTCTTGCCCATGATGATGAGGATTGAATAGAAGAGATTCTGTGGACAGGTGTCTTTTATACACATAACGAGTTGTCGTTAGGAGAACCTTCTTACATTGACAGGACTAATCTGTGTACCACATGAGCACCTACTGTAGACAGTCTGTGGGGGGGGGCAGAATTATTGTTGGTTGGTAGGGGATCAAATACTTATTTTACTCACTCAACTGCAACTCCATTTATAACATTTGTATGATGTGTTTTCTCTGTATTTTTGGTTGATATTCTGTCTCTATCATATAAAATACACCTCTGATAAAAATTATAGACCCTTCATTTCTTTGTAAATGGGCAAAACTTACACAATCTGCAGGGGATAAAATCATGAACTAGTCGACGGCGGGGCGGGGAGTGATCAGCGGCATCTCCAGGCAGGGGGACATCTAGGAATGTAATCGGGGCACTGATCATCAGTGCCCTGATTACAATATAGTGTCACCAATCAGTGCCCACCAATGCCAGCAATCAGTGCCCACCAATGCCAGCAATCAGTGCCCACCACTGCCATCAATCAGTGCTCATTAGCGATGCCAGTCAGTGCTGCCCATCACTGCTGCCGATCAATGTCCATCAGTGTCGCCCATCAATTCCCATCAGTGCCCATAAGTGCGGCATATTAGTGCCTCCTCATAAGTGCCACTTCATCAATGCCCACCAGTTCAGCCTATCGGTGCCGCCTCATCAGCGCACATCAGTGAAGGCGAAAAATTACTTAGTTACAAAATGTACTGACAGAAAAAAACATTTTTTTTCCAAAATTTTTGGTCTATTTTTTACAAAATCCCAGCAGTGATTAAATACCACCAAAGGGAAGCTCTATTTGTGTGAAGAAAATGATAAAAAATTTGTTTGGGTACAGTGTAGGAGCACCACGCAATTGTCATTCAAAGTGCGACAGCGCTGAAAGCTGAAAAATGGCCTGGGCAGGAGGGGGGGTGTAAGTGCCCTGTAGGCAAGTGGTTAAAGTTTTTTTTTTTTTTTTTTGAGAAATAAAAAATATCCTTTAACCACTTGCATGTACCTCATTGTGCCTGCTCTGATTTATGTGCGCAGGGGGCATGTATTGTGATCATGTGATTGCTATGCGGTCACATGATCACAATGTAAACAAAGCTGTTATGAATGAATTTCATTCATAACCGCTCTGCTTCCTATACCAGTGAGCTGTGGTTGGCCCACAGCTATCACATGGTACCTGGGCCAATCACAGCACCCTGTACCATGTGCTTTAGCTGTGGCCAGTCACAGATCACTAGTATTCACAGCTGTCATGAATGTAAAATGGACAGAAGAAACCGTTTCAAAATTAAAAAAAAAAAAAAAAAAAAAAAAAAAATATATATATATATATATATATATATATATATATATATATATATATTTATATTATATATTATTTTAAACTGTCCATTTTGGTTTCTGTTACATTCATGACAGCTGTGAATACTAGTGATCTGTGACTGGCTACAGCTAATCATATGGTACAGGGTGCTGTGATTGGCCCAGGTGTGTGTGTGTACACACAATATAATTTTTTTTTTGTATACATAATTGTATTATATTTGGCTTTTTAACTAATATTATAAATTCTAATGAATGAATATGAATTTATTTTCTCCCAGTAATGACAGCTTTTAGGCTACTTTCACACTGAGCAGTTTTTGAAGCGCTTTTGTGTTAAAAAAAAAGCGCAAGAAAAGCTCAAGAAAAATGCATCCCTTTAACCAAATGCCTCCCGGCACTTTCACCCCCCCTTCTGCCCAGGCCAATTTTCAGCTTTCAGAGCTCTCACACTTTGAATGACAATTGTGCGGTCATACAACTCTGTACACAAATGAAATATTTTATCATTTTTTTTTCACACAAACAGAGCGTTCTTTTGGTGGTATTTTTTCACCACTGGGGTTTTTTATTTTTTGCTAGAAAAAAGAAAATTTTGAGAAAATAAAAAGTTTTTCTTAGTTTCTGTCAGTAAATGTTGTAAATAAGTAATTTTTCCCCTTCACAGATGTGCGCTGATAGGTGGCACTTATGAGGCGGCACTGATTAGGTGGCACTGATATGCATAACTGATGGGCACTGATGGGCACTGAAGGGCACTGAAATGCAGCACTGATTGGTGTCACTGATGGGCACTGTTGGGGCTGCACTTATGATCAGTGCCCTGATTACCTGTACAGATCTCCCCTGTGAGGAAATGCCGCTGATTGGCTCTCCTCACACCCTGTCAGTGTGATGCGAGGAGAGCTGATAAACGGCACGTCTGTATTTACATGTCATCGGCTCATTACCGAGATCGGGGGCTACGCTGCACGCCCCTCGCAGTGACACTGGGACGACGTCATATGACGTTGCCCCAGAATGAGAGGAGATCCCACCCGCCGTCATTTTACGTAGTTCAATTCTATGTATGTCTTCACACTGGTCCGTTGCGCCATTAAAAATCCTGCTTCCTGCATTTTTGGTCAGTTAAAAGAAAAAAAAACGCACCAAAAATACTCATCCCCATTGAAAACATGGCAAAAATGCACCTGTGTTGCGTCTTTGATGTGGGTTTTATTTCAGTCACATGACCTGTGAAAAATTGTTACGCAGCACGATAAAATCGCCGTTAAATTGCAGCAAAATCGCGCGTGTTTTCCACTGCCATTATCGGCACCTTCTTCTTTCTTCTTTCTTCTTTTTTCCTTCTTTTTTTCCTTCTTTTTTTCTTTTTCTTTTTCTTTTTTTCTTCTTTATTCTTTATTCTTTCTTCCTTCCCTTCTTTCTTCCTTCCCTTCCTTCTTCCTTCCCTTCTTTCTTCTTCTTCCTTCCCTTCTTTCTTCTTCTTCCTTCCCTTCTTTCTTCTTCTTCCTTCCCTTCTTTCTTCTTCTTCCTTCCCTTCTTTCTTCTTCTTTCCCTTCTTCCTTCTTCTTCCTTCTTCTTTCCCTTTTTCCTTCTTCTTTCCTTCCTTCTTCTTTCCCTTCTTCCTTCCTTCTTCTTTCCCTTCTTCCTTCCTTCCTTCTTCTTTCCCTTCTTCCTTCTTCTTCTTTCCTTCCTTCTTCTTTCCCTTCTTCCTTCTTCTTCTTTCCCTTCTTCTTTCTTCTTTCCCTTCTTTCCCTTCTTCCTTCCTTCTTCTTTCCCTTCTTCCTTCTTCTTTCCCTTCTTCCTTCTTCTTTCCCTTCTTCCTTCTTCTTTCCCTTCTTCCTTCTTCTTTCCCTTCTTCCTTCCTTCTTCTTTCCCTTCTTCTTTCCCTTCTTTCTTCTTCTTTCCCTTCTTTCCTTCTTCTTTCCTTCTTCCTTCTTCTTCCTTCTTTCTTCTTCCTTCTCCTCCCTTCTTCCTTCCTTCTTCTTTCCCTTCTTCTTTCCCTTCTTCT